>VXBI01000717.1:164186-232308 GCA_013397375.1 Toxostoma redivivum
ACCGCCCCCCGCCGCCCGGCCCCGCCGCCTCGCCCTCCCCCCGCGCTGGCCGCTCCCCTCAGGCTCCGCTCTCCCCTCGTCGCTCCCGGAGCGCCCCCCGACCCCTCCCCAGCTGTTCTCCAGCCGCTCCGCCAAGGCTACCGCGGCACCAGCTCCGCTCCGCTCCGCTCCCCACCCTCGTCCTCTCCAATAGCGGGGCCACCTCGCCTCAGCCAGCGCGGCCGCGCCGCATCGCTCGCCCCCTGCTCGTCCTCGTTCTCCTTCCTTCCTTCCCTCCCTGCCTGCCTGCCTCCCGCTCTCCCTGCCGCGGGCCGGCCCCGGCGTGCGGATCCCTCCGCTGGCAGCCCCGGTATCCCTCCGCCGCCGCTCGGGGATGGCGGCGCGATTGGAAAGGGGCGGGGCCGCACCCCAAACCGCTGCAGGACTCGCGCCCGGCGCGCGCGCGCGCGCGAGCTGCGGCTGCGGGCACCGCTCGGTCTTCGGTGTGAGGGGGAGAGGGGGACAGTGCTGCGTGCCTTCCCCGCTCCGGGAATAAAGGTGCCCCTGAGGGATGATAGTGCTCTTCCAATCCCCCTTTTGAGGGGAATAGAGGTGCCCGTGAGGGAGGTGCTCTTCAATTCCCCTCTTGTGGAATAAAGATGCCCGTGAGGGGGGAAACTCAGCGCGGGTCGCATGTTCTCCATTTCCCTAAGGAGAATAAAGGTGCCCGTGAGGAGGAAAAAGTGTGGGAGGGAAAGATGCTCTTTCATTCTCCTTTGAGGAATAAAGGTGCCCGCGAGGGGAAAACAGAAGAATAAATGTGCCCGTAAGGGGGAAAGCACGGGAAAGAGGGAGAGGCTCTTCCAATCGCCTCTTGCGCCGTGAAGGTGTTCGTGAGGGGAAAAGGGCGGGATGGAGATGCTCTCCCATTCCCCTTTGGGGAATAAAGGTGTCCGTGAGGGAACAGAGTGTGAGGGAGGGAAATGCTCTTCCATTCCTCTCATGTGGAATAAGGATGCCCGTGAGGGGAAAAGGGCGGGAAGGAGATGGTCTTCCTTTACTCTTTGCGGAATGAAGGTACCCGTCAGGGGAAAAGAGTGTGAGGGAGAAAAATGCTCTTCCATTCCCCTTAGGAAACAAAGGTGTCCGTGAGAGGAAAAGTCATCACGGGAGGGATATTCTCCATTTCCTTTAGGAGAATAAATACGCCCGTAAAGGGAAAAGTACGCGAGGGAGGGAGATGCTCTCTCATTCCCCTTTGGGGGAATAAAGATGCCCGTGAGGGAAGGAAAAAGTGCGGGAGGGAGAGACTTTTCCAATCCTTTCTTGGGAAATAAAGGTGCCCGTGAGGGGAAAAGGGCGGGAAGGAGATGCTCTTCCTTTTCCCTTTGGAGAATAATGGTACCTGTGAGGGAAAAGCGTGTGAGGGAGGGAGATGCTCTTCCATTCCCCTCATGTGGAATAAAGGTGCCCGTGAGGGGAAAACTCAGCGCAGGAGGGATATTTCCTATTCCCTTAGGAGAATAAATGTTCCTGTAAAGGGAAAAGTACATGAGGGAGGGAGATGCTCTCCCATTCCCCCCCTAGGGAATAAAGCTGCCCATGAGGGGAAAACGGCACTGGAGGGAGAGAGGGAGGAAGGGAAAGGCTCTTCCATTCCTCTCATGTGGAATAAAAATGTCCGTGAGGGGAGAAGGGTGGGAAGGGGATGCTCTTCCATTCCCCTCTCAGGGAATAAAGGTACCTATGAGGGAAAAGCTCAGTGTGAGAGTGAGATGACTTTCCATTCCCCCTTTACTGAGTAAAGGTATCCATGTGGGAGGAAAAAATGCTCTTTCATTCTCCTTTGGGGAGTAAAGGTGCCCATGAGGGAAAAACTCAGTGCAGGACCAAGATTTCCCTTTTTCAGAATAAAGGTGCCTGTGAGGAGAAAAACTCATGCCCTCAGCAAGTGAAATCCAGAAGCAGGGCAGGTTTTCCCCTCAGGAAGTAGAATCCAGAAGCAGGACAGGTTTTCTCCTCAGAAGGTGGAATCCTGACACACCTGTGTTAAGGTAAAATCCAACTTGCTGGGAAGGTTTTGTGGGGAATCAGAAGATGACAAGCAGTGTGCTGGCCTGATCCATTGTCCCTTCCCTGAGCCTTCTCCTGCTACTTGTGCTTCCAGTATTCAATCCTGCATTAATATGCATGGATTATATATCTGCTTTATACATTATGTGGTTCATTGACAAAGCATTTTACAAAATCTCAAACTAAATCCAGCTTCTCTTCTGTGCGGTATAAATTAAATTGCAGCAGCATTTTTCCAAATACCTTTAGTTTTGCACACCCAATTAAAAAAAAACCCAAACAAATCCCACAAAAAAATTGCAATACAACTGACTGAAATTAGGTGCTTTTGAAAAAAAAATCAAGTAACAGCTAAACAGATAAGGTCTTTCTTAACCCAAATACCAGATATACATTTCTTCTAATGTCCGAAATTGGGAAAAAACCCAATTCCAATCATGACTTTTTTCCCATGAAGAATGCCTAAGTAACAGATTAGAAAAATATATTATGGACATTGTAATATTAGTCTTTTGCATTCTAAGGATTTTTTTTTTAAATTTAGAAAATGTTGTATAGTTAAATGACTTTGGTTCTCACAGTTTTATTTTTTCAGCCAAAAACAAGTCATTCCCTCCCAAACCAGATCTCTAGAGCGAACTCAGCCTTCTGGTGAAACAAAAGAAATAAGGAAGGGCAAAGGAAAACTCTGCAGTCTTGGTTCTGAATAAGAACCTGGTGATCCATGGGTGAAATGACTGCCAATAATAAATTCCCAGCCCTTAAAGGCAGCCACAAAGGCATTTTTGTACAAGCCTGACCAGCCAACCGCTCCGCTCCCTGTGTCTGGCAGCAGTCTGTAAACATGCAATTGTGCCCACAGTGCCATGGAACTTCCCTGGCCCATCCCCTTGTTTCTTGCGGGCTCTAATTAGGCAGTAATGACTTTGGCATAAAGCAATTTCTAGGAATTAGAGCCCAGCCAGTAGAAGTTGATAGCCCATGGAGTAGTAACAGCAGCTGGCTCACAGAAACCATTTAATACTGAGATTCCCTAGCATTTAAAATTGAATTAAATTGTTTTAGATGTTTTTGCTTCCATCCACATCATGCAGTTGGCCTGGGTGCTCAGCATGGCTGTTGTTGATCACCATTCCTCCAGAAAGACTGCTACATTTTAGATATGAAATGCATTGTCAGCTGTTTTACCTCGGATGATTTACAGTTCCCTATTTGAACTGGAGATTAGCACAAGATAAAATTTCAGAAAAGGTATCCAGATGCAGTCAGTGGAGTTCTGTTTTCGCTTTTGGGTTGGGTTTTCTTTTTTTTTTTTTTTCCCCAAGACTAAGAGCCCTGAAAACCAGTGAAGAAGCTGCAAAGTTTCTTCTAAGCAGCTGCCACTTTGCCCCACCAAGTGTGAGAACATTTCCCTCCTTTTCAGGTACACACAGACACCACCAGGGCAGATGTTTGCAGTGGAGTCAGAGCCAGAAGAACCTGGACTGCAGCCACCTCAGGGAGGTGAGACAACTCGCCCCAGGACAGGAAGCTGTCAGCCTTTGATTGCCGAGCCCTTGTTTGACAGACAACCCTGAAAATGAATTAAAATGTTTGTCTTTCGAGTTATTTCTCTGATCCCGAAGTGAATACGGAAGGCTTTCATTTTCAGCGTAGCTGTCACGAGTCCCAGGGGTATTGTTCTAGGAAATACTTAGAACTCACAGCTCTAGAGGGCTGTAACCTGTAGCTTGTGATATATTTGGCTGCATTGTTTTAGCACTTTTTACCTGGGAAGGCTCCTAAAAGAGAGTTTGATGGCTGCACTTACAGTGGTGAATCCCAGAAGATGAGGAAGTTGACACTGAAGTTTGCTGACCCAGAAACAGAGAAGACCCATTATTATAAAACTGAAGTTTTAATATTATTTTAATATTAAATATTAAAGTAATAAATTATTTTAATTATTCTAAGAATGTACTAAAATAGTATCCTTTTTTATAATTAAAAGAATGCATAGAGAACAACCTTGTTCTTTCACATCTCATTTTCTGGAACAGCACTGTCAGTATTTAATGCAGAGCGTGGCCTACTGCTTCTGAAAAAACAGATTTAGAGATTACCCTGTTGTTTGAAGAGCAGTGTTTGCTCTTGTAGAGGTAAAGCACCCCCATCTCTTTTCTTTTGCATCTCCCATGTACCACAAAGACTCTACACAGAAGACACGGAAATTACAAATGATCTCTGCCTAGATCCCAGATCTGCAAATTACAGAGTTACATCATCTTCTCAGTGAACTTTTTTTGCTCGTGGCATCATTTCCTGTACCTGCTATTGCAAAATAAAAATTGAAAAAGGATATTTAGAAAAAACCTTGAATCTGCAGACCGCAGGAAAGCGCGACCGTGCACAGCTCCATTTACCTTGTCAGGGTCTGTCAAACCATTTCTGGCCAGCCCTGCCCACGGTGAGCCAAGGGAGGGGACAGTTTGGGAGCAGATGACAACCAACCTGCCCTTTTTAGCTGATGCAAGACGCAGTGGTTTTCTCTTCCTCTCGCACACGAGCAAAGGAAAGAGGTGACGCTGCTCTCGCCGCTGGCTCCGCCTCCCAGGCAGGCCTGCTGGCTTAAGGGCCTTTGCCTGGTGGGACTCCAGAGCATGGGAAAAACAGGTACCAAGTGTGGGTGCTTGGGATCCACAGCAGGGTCATGAAGCCACGGCCAAAACTGGAATGTGGCCTGGCTTGATAGGACAATGTCTAGTGAAAACTGCAAGCCACTGACAAGCACAGCCACCTTCCCAGTCATGTGTGTTCCCAGAGAATCCCATTTCCCCATCAAACCAAGGCTATAGGAACAGATATGGGGCAATATTGAGTAAGAGGGGTTGAACCTTTTTAAGTATGGCTATGAATTTCTAAAGGTGCCATAAATGCAGCAGACTAAAAGTTATTTTTTGTCCCACAGGAGTGGAAAGAAGGGGAAATCCATCTGTAACATGAATGAAGAACTGAAAATTCCACAACAATTCTTGAAGATTTCTTCCCTCCTACGGCGTCTGCTCTGATGTGACCAAAATTCCCCATCAACTTTAAGGGAATTTCCTGAGAAAATTGTAAGTAACCTCAAAGTGAGGGTATTTTGAGTGAAAGAAGTAAAGAGCAGGGACTTGGAGAAAGTTGGTTTCCATTAAAGATGTATTACAGATCCCAGACATCTTACAGTTTGTGTCCAGTTGTAGCAAATAGCAAGAAATTACTACAGAGACAGCAGACAAAGAATACCCTGTGTGGCTACCAGTGTCAAATACATCAGAATTTCCTGTCAGGAGCAATGTTCCTTGCAAAAACAGCTACTGACCATTTCTAGCCATGCCTGCCTAACATATCCACACTTTCCTTTGAGGACTACATGGATAGTACATAAAAGGTGAAACATTTGATAAAAGTGTCACATGTAATACTGGGATTCATCTGAGGAAGGAGGAGCCTGCAGCTTTTCGTTACTCTTCAATCAGTTGGACAGGCAGGAAGAATGTTACTGTGGCAGGCCAACTCATGTGATCAGAAATAATCCAAGTATTTACCTTGATTTTTAAATTTAATAGCTATTCCTAAGGTTTTCCACAGGTTTAACTCTTAAAAGGGTGTCAGAGAAATACTCCCTTTCAAAGAAAATTTATTTGAACTTAGTATTACAATTCAGCTCTTTTTCCTGTTTAGCCAGTAAAACATTTATCTGTGAACTCCAAGACTGTCTAACAACGCTGTTTGTGAATTTCCCTTTGTTATTTGCTGCATATAAAGGAAATAGATTGTTATTTTCCTACCAGCAAGCATTGAGTATTACAGCAAGAACAGCACTTAGCAGGACAATAGCTTTGGTACTCACTTCTGTTGTGGCCAGTGGAGTGAGACTGAGCAAAAGCTCTTGCTGACATGCCTTCTGTCAGAGCAGACCCTGCCAGTGTGAGCAGTGTTTCTTATGAACTGGGTCAGAAAGATGAATTACAGAGCACGCTCTGCATTTCCTCTGATGAGGAGCAAAGGGCAGCCCAGGCTGCTCGTTGCTAGCAGTCACAGCTGCCCGTGGATCTGCAGATCCGTGGCTTAGGGAAGCAGGACACTGGAATTGTACCAACAGCACTAGGCCATCTCAGATCCCTGATGTACAGAAACGTTGAGCTGGTTTCTTCTCTGGTGTTTTCCTTCAGCATGGAGCACTCTCCCCATTCAGCTCCACAAAGCAGAAGAGGTTTTGTACCCCCAGGAATTTTTGTACCTCTTGAAACTCCATTTGCCTCAGTTTTGCTTTATTATGACATTAATTTGCTTTCCTTCACACAACACCACGTTTCTGGTAATTGGCTCCCTGTCCTTTGCCATGGGCTCCTGCTGGTGCCTCCCTACTTTCACCCACGTTTTGCACTCTCGATGCCACTTGACCTCAGTAGCCTGGGCAGAGCTGCTGTGAGACCCAGATTTCTGAGCTCAGGAGAGGTTATTAAATTCCAGAGCCCTGCATCACCTTTGATGTTAGCATGTCTCATTAGAGAGGCATTCCTCACCAGCTGGAGGTGGATCTTCCCAAGGTCAGGAAATAATGAACTGGGTGGAGAACACTTCTGTCCTTGAGGTTTCCATTTGTGTACGTGGACTTAGTTATGAAAAAATACACAGCACTAAAAATGCAGCTGTAGTAGAATCCTTTCAGTTCAAACCTCTGTTCTTCTGAGCTCCCTCCCCCAGGATTATCCTATTCATTTTCATGTCTGATTTTACCCCTGGTTATTTGTCAAATTATTTACGTCTGAAAACAGCTTTTCTCTCCATGAAATACTGGTGAAACAATTAAAAGCTTTTAAGACATCCCTATTTTGCCTTTGGGAAAATCATTTGACAAGCTTATAGAACAAGAAAACACAAGTTATTTACAGCATGACACTAAAAAGGCTGACCTTAAAATATATTAACTAATTAACAGAAAAAAACTACAGGTCATGAAAAAGTAATTAATGCTGGATTTAAAAAATGGTAATTATACTTATTAGATAGCATTTCTGATGAAGCTTCTTGGAAGAAGGTGGACTCCTGAATCACCTAAAACTGGGAACAACCTTCTCAGTCACAACTCTTTCAGACACCACTGCTAACTTTGTTTGTACTAAGTCCAGAGGGCTCAGTTCACTGTGGCACCAGTTGAATTGTGAATTCAACTGGAGATGAACACAAAATTGGAATTCTTACCTATATTCATCCTATATCCAAATCTACCACTCTTTAAAATTTCTTATTGAAGTATTTTTCTACACCAGGTAATTTTTTTTCCTGCTAAAACCTACAGTGATAGAGTTTATTTAGGCTGTTCCAAACCACCATCATCAACAGCTATTTCCTGCCTATCCCTTTCCAGTGCCTAAACATCTCCCTCAGTGGGTTCTTCTTGCCAGTTTTATGTGCCTACAAAATGCTCTATTTTTTCCCTAGGTGGTCATACAATACTGTAGTTCTGTATGATTTTTATATTCCACTCTGTAAAACAATTTCTGAATTAAGGGTACAGTGTGCAGTGGCTGAAAGGTCAAAGGATGGTTCAGCAAAATACGAAATTTGCTTCGAATTTCACGTTTATACTGAGATGTCAGTTGTTTGTGTTTTTTAAAATCTGATATGAAGCAATTTAACACACTCCTGATTTTGAATGCTAAAATGAATAAGCAATTATAAGCAAAAATAACCTAAAATAACTACTGAAACAGGGGTGCCCAGGGGAGTGGTGGAGTCCCCATCCCTGGGGGGATTTAAGCCTTGCAGATGTGGCACTGGAGGACGTGGCCTTGGCAGGGCCAGGGGAATGGTTGGACTCAAAGATCTTTTCCAATCTAAAGGAGTCTATGATTTGTTTGATTTTCTTTTAATAACCAGGTAAGATTAGAATTCTGACTTCTATGTATATCAGTCTTGATTTCAGTGCTTGATAATTCTTGTGTGGGCCAGAGAAGATTTAATTTTTTTTAAGCTTATTACTTTTAAATATTAGTAACAGGTCAAAAATATATAAAGTATTAAAATCTAATAGATAAATTTAATATACAAAGTAGAAGATTGTAGCCCTTTTCACACAGAAAATGCTTTGCTAAGATAATGAATAGTTTGAAATTTTTTTCTTCCTGCTATTTTGATCTATAGGATATTTTTGATCATGGAATTAGTCCACCTTAACAGTCTGCCTTAAAAGGATGAGATTATTCAGCTTATTCAGGCTGTATCTCTGCAAAAGGAAAACACCTTAACAAAGAATGGTTTGTTGCTGACCTGCAGCTGGTTATGGTATTTCATCTGAAAGCCTATTTAAGTCCTTAATGGTAACATTTATTCCCTCTCCCTCAGAGGAGTATTTTACAAACAAAATTAATTAACGAACGAGGACAGCCAATTTTGTGCTGCAGTTGAGGCTGACAGTCACCCAAAAGGGGTGTTGGCAGTAATAATCATCATTATCCCAAAGCACAGAGAGGTCTCCTGCCTCTGACGAGATCCCTGCTGGAGCCTGGGTGCCTGTGGAGCACAGAGAAAGCAGAGGCTGCTGTACTAAGAGTTGGAAATAGCCCACGAGTAACCTCTGACTCAAATCATCCCCCTCTGCTCCCTGGAGACTTCCCCCAGTTCATCCACACTTCCATTAAAAACATGACTGACATGCTTCCAGCTTGTCAGGCTTGGTTTTTTTTTTTTTTTTTAATATTTCAGAGCTGATCCTTTTACACTGAGTGGAAATACACACTGCAAATGATTCAGATTGACTTGACTTCGTAACTGCTCCGAGCTCAGATCTTCTGCCCTGTCTAGTTCTTTCTTTTACTGCTTCTGCCCTGATGCAGTTAAGTGGAAGCAGAGAACAGTGAAGTATTGGGAGTTCTGTAGTTCCCTTTGTACCAGCGACATGGACTGTGTTTAAGAAATTAGTCAGGCATTTAGGAACTGCTAATCCTTCCTGTGAAGAATGCAAGGCTTGTTTCTTCCAAGGAATTCCTCACTCAAGAGCCCATAGCTCAGTTTTACCTACTAAATGTTCTTGCAGCAAGACCACAAAGGCAAAAGTAGGTGTTTAATGTAATTTTCTTCCCTTTCTGCTAATTTTTCTTGGGCTGCTTTGTGATGGCATTGTTATAATAGATAATATATATCTGCTCTTTGAACAACTAATAATTGTGCTTATTAATATTGATAGCAAAGAGAACTCCAACTGGTCAAGAAGCTTCACAGTATACAAATTTAGAAATAAATTCAGTTCAATTATCGTGGGCTTGGGAAATGGACACAAGCAGGAAGCTTCCTCCAAATTACCAAATAAATTCTTCCCGAGGTATCTCAGATTTCCCTGTCACTGCAGGAGCAGGAAAGCCACAACATCACATACAGTGATAGTTTATTTCCCCCCTCCTTTTGCACACAAAAAAAGTAATGGTTGCCGAAGAAATGAGAAAAACAATGAGACAGGTAAGTCAACTAAACCCTAAATTTCTAAATAATGACCTTCCATTTCTACTATGACCCTACTTTAAGTGAAAGTCAAAATTCTGGCAGTAGAGATTATATAACTAGATTTGCTTTATACCCGAGTTACAGAATTGAAGTTCCTTTGCCTTATGTAACACTTATTTTAGCTTATTTTTAACTGTGACTTGAAAGTCATTCCAGGAGCTCCTTAAGGTTTTTTTTGTCAGTCTACTACAAAGGAAAATCAAGATGAAACTGCACCTCCTCTACATTGTGCTTAAACCAAGAGTGCCCCCGTGAGGATTTTTTTATATGTATGTATGCACAGAAGCAGACAGCTTGAGGGTGACTGTTCAACTACAAGGGAAATTAAAATTAAACTTTGCACTTTTTCCTACAAATAAGGCCCAGAAAGTTGGGCACGATATTTCTACAGATTTTTTTTTTTTTTATTAGGCTGATGTGGATCCAAAGAGGCCTCCTTGCTTCCAAACCTCTCTGTAATTTTGGCTAATACTAAAACTATGTAATTGAAAGCAATAAAAAGTCTACCAAATCTTAACAGAAGTAAACAGTGCTGGTTTGCAGTAAAGACTAACATCAAAATGCTTTGATTCAAAGGATGAAAATGGGAGAAAAAAACCTCAGAAATGATGGCAGGTAAGAAAGATTTCAGAAATAAACAAGATTGATTATGACATACCATATTATGAGCAGAAAAAAAAAAGTTTCCTGACATAGAAAAACATATAAAAGGAACAGCATATGAGAAATTCTGAAAGTGTCATGTACAAAACCTCCTAAGAGAACTGCTGATTTGAAAATCAAAGAGTTGCTTCTGTTCCAGGGTGTGCCCACATAGGGGAATGGAACAAATTAATTGTACTGAGCTCAGTTACTGCTGCTGGAAACGATCTGAATGCACAGGATGGATGCAGGCAGTGACTGGCACGGTATCACACAGCTGTTTCTGCACAGAGTGGGGGTTTGAAGGCACTGCCTTTGATATCTGTGCCTCAGAGCTGTACTTTAGTTTTCATCCTCCTGGTGCTTTACCACCCAGCCTGCCTCCTCAGCAGCCCAGCAGCTTGCTGTGGGATCTGCTGTCACCCTCAGAGCCCTGATGTCCTTTGTACTCACAGGGCTGGCATTAGACTCAGAGAGCCTTATGCAAGGGACTGGCTGAGCCCTGAGGAGCAGCAAGTGCACGAGAGGGCCCTGATAACACATCTCTCAGCCCTTTTATCTGCCAGCTCTCGACTCCTGTGCACACCCAAAGATGCAGACCTGCAACTGAGATGTTGGTGATGACGTTGTGGCTGTATGGCATCAGCTGTACGCTTCACTCCCTATGCACCTGAAAAAAAAATAACCCTTGCCCTGTGTATCTCCAGCCACCTGCTCCTAACCAGCCCAAAGACCACTCAGCCTGTCACAAATGTCACCTTCTCTTTCCAAGCTGCCTGTCCTGGCTTCTTTGTGTCAGACCTCCTCACTCATGTATTCTGTGGTGAACAGGGAAGGCCTGGTAGAAAAACCCACTTCATTCACTTGTACCTTTTGCTCAACAACTCCCTTATCTCGTTCCTTCATGTTGGTTGAGCATCAGAGTTTGCTACTCTGCAAGTACTTCTCTTTCCCATCCATTATTCCCTCTGGCATCATGGATTTACAAATGAAAACCCTAGCACAGAAAGTGTTCACTCAGCTAAACACTTAGTGAAGGTCAGTTTGAATCACTCCATCCTATTACAGATTAATACATAACACCACATGAGACCTTCTGGAGGCATTTTCCAAGTAAAAAGTATGGTGTTTCGTCCCTACAAAAGCTTTCACGACATATTTTTCTCATACAAAAGCATTCTGGCACAAAAATGCATACAAACAGCAAGGAGCCAGTAATATTAATACCAAACATGCTAAAGTCTATTTATTTCAGTGAAAACCATGTGTATTTCTGCAGGGAATGTAAAATTGAATTTCAAGTACAGGAAGTGCTCTATTACTACTCTGGCACCACAATGCAGAGCTGCTTTGTTGTTTGCTCTAAAATAGTAAACTAAGCCTGTCCAGCCAAGCAAAGTGTCAGGAAGGAGCCTTCTGATCCCTAGCTCCAAAATGGATCTGGCTGGTCTGTCAGCTTTCCCAACAAGCACTTCTCCTACTTTATCACAGTGAGCACATTACCAGTATTAAGACTCCCAGCAGAGTCTTAAATGCAATTTCCAACCTCCCCCCGACCCTTGTCCTCCATCCAACTCCCCTCATGGCCTAAAGTCCTGCCAGGATTTCTGCCAAGAGTGCAGAAGCACGGATTAGCTTCACGCCATGAGCCTCAGAGCCCCGTTTGCCAGCCCACCGTGGGCATATGCAAACCAGCAGAGCTCCATAAAACCTCGCAGAGAAACATCGGGGCCAACACTTCAGAGCAGACACTGAGCTCTGAGAACCAGGAACTGCCTGAGAAAACATCATCATCACCACCCTAACCCCAAAAACCCCAGCCCCAAGACAATAAAACCCCAAGAGCCCGAACCACAAACAAACAAGGACTGATAATCCTGGTCTGCCAAGATTCCCCAAAGCTCCTTCATTCTGGGGACAGTGGTTTGTCTCCAAGGCTGGCCACTCAGCCTTTCTCCCTGCAGGCTACTGAAAACAAAAGTTCACGGCTGACTTCTGACCCCTTCAGCTGAAAGCACGGGTGGCTTTCACTCCTCTCCAGAAAGCAGAACTAGGACAGAAAAAGCCAGGCCAAAAAGCTTTGTGTACTGATAGCTTCCTGCTCTCCACCTTCCATTGTCAAACTAATTGGAAATCACAATTTGTTGTACCATTCATTTCACCTCATTCTCTTTGTTTCCTACAAAATCTAACTAGCCTGCTTGTTCACACTTGTGTAAAGACTGGTGACAAGTTTCACACACTTGATATTTGGCAAGTTTTCCAAGGTCAAAAAGCATGAGCAAGGCATGCAGGGGGTGAAATAAAGTCCTTTGCAATGACAGCATAGCCCCCAGCTCTGAGTTCTGCTGTGAGGTAATCCGTGATTCAGTCACAAAATAACCCACAGTTACCCACAGCATCATTTGATAATGAAAATTCTATAAAAGCACAGTTGCCAAATTGGGGTTTTTTTTTAATCATAACATTAAAGCACAAGTAAAATCCCATAGTCCACAAACTATTTAATAAATAACTCATGGTGCTTTCATAAAAACCAACTATTAAAAGTTACAGAGCTTAATGCAAACCATGCACACGGTGGAATCCTACAGTGTGTCCTCCAAGTCAGAACAGGAGCAGCCCTGCTTATGCTGCTATCATTTAACCTGTTCATGAAGCTGTGAAAAGCTGCACTCCTCATCTCACAGCTCTTATGTTTTATGTTTTTATGCCTTCCTGAGGTCACACCTACTGGTGTATCCAGATATTCAGGGACACACAGCTCAATGAGTATTTTTTTCTTGTACATCTAATTGATTTTTCTGTTTCAGCAGTAGAAAGCCCAGTTTCTGTGAGGCACTCCAGTGCATTGTCCTCCTTGGGGTTTTTCTTTGGCTTTTATAATCAACAATACAATGCAATTAGCCAAAGTTCTTGGGGGCAACTGAAACATGTGGGTAATAAAACTCAGAAATGCAAACTCCAGCTCTTCCCCAGAGCCTCCAGAACCAGCACTTTGTCTGTAAATGCCTCGTTGAAAGCCAAGCCCTGAGGTAACACTAAATGACTCAAACCAAACTCATGTCTCAAATAAATTCTCTCTTGCACTATGCAGTCGAGGAAACTCCAAGGCTGGGCAGCCTTCAGATCTCTTCTAGTCCCACTCCCCACACAGCCCCAGGTAACACTTCAGTAATCCTAATATTGAGGAGTCCTTTTTAGGGGCAGCTCCACAAAGAAATTAAAAATGCATAATTCTCCCAGTGGTAGAAACTGAAGAAAAAGTGCAATGAGTTTGGGTGTAGAAGTCTTTCTGCATAGCTTTCATGACTCTTGGCTGAAGATGATAGAAGATGAACTTGTGGAGAAACTCTCCTAAGCTCAGAAATAAAGACCTTTCCCCAGAATCCATAAACAGCTGAAGGTTATACTTTTTTTCTTTTTTAACTATTATTATCATGCACTTGTGGCCACCACGTATCCTGACTTTCTCCCACTCTTATTCCACAGTGAAAAAAATGCCCATGCATCTGGCAATTTATTATTTTACTATTTCTAGCCTTCTCATACCCTTATTGCTACCATTTCATACTCCACAGATGCTGCCTTTCCTGGTTCAGTGAAACTCTCCCCTTCCAATGAAAGGTCACAGGGCTTTTTCTTTCTCTTTTTTTAACCTGCTCATGGCTACAGAACTCCATGCCAGAAGAGATTAGAATAACAAAGCTCACAGGCTTCAGTTCAAACCACAGACTTCACCTTGCTGTAGTTCATCTTCCATCAATAACAATCAGCTGAAATTGGACAGAAAAATCTAAATCCTTACAAGGCTTTTTAGAATTCAAGAGGTGCAGACACCACAGTAAAAAGAGTGGTAAAAGCACTGCAGCAATTATTAAAACACTGGGTCAATGTGTGTGGAGAAAATCCCTATGAAAAGTATATACAGGAATAAATCCTGTTGTTGCTAAATTAAGAATAAAATTTGCTGCAGGAAAAGATATGAAATCAGGTTTGTGGATAGACTTTCAGATAAATGTGTGGGTAAAATGTGCATGGTTTGTAGCAAGTATGTAAATGAAAAAAATACAAAAAAATAGAAGAAATAATATTATTCTAGTTCTAGTATCTCCTATTTTCACAAGCTATAAAGAGAAAGCATTAGATGTTGGACACTTGAGATGCTTTTAAGATTAGATAATTTAACTAAGAAGCATTACTATAGGAAAAGCAATGGCATATGCTTATTATTAGATAATTATATTAGGAATGGCCTCTCAGGCAGAATGGATTCTGCCTGAGGTGAAACAGCCTTACATTTGTATAAAACCTCCAAGTCACAAGAGAAAAGAACAGCTTTATAAAATGAAAGAAAATGACCTAAAAAGGAAGATCTTTAGAAGTTCCTGCAGGAGCTCAATATCCCAGAGGGGAGGAAAATGAAGATAACTCACAATTCCTTACTTGACTTAAAACACTTCTTCAATGTCTGCATTGCTCAGAACCAATTTCAGTTTAGCTTTGACTAAGTACAGTGAAGTCCCTGAAGTACAATATATTTAACCAAAAAAATCTCCACAATAAATGGTTGCAAATAAACCCAAACTGATTAGTATTTTAATTTTCAACCATTTATACAGAAGTCACATTTAATTCAATCTACTGGACTGAAAGAAAAGGCCT
This sequence comes from Toxostoma redivivum, assembly GCA_013397375.1. Lineage (NCBI taxonomy): Eukaryota > Metazoa > Chordata > Aves > Passeriformes > Mimidae > Toxostoma > Toxostoma redivivum. The sequence continues at coordinate 179,070 of VXBI01000717.1, forward strand.
TTGCACCACAGGTTTTCAGAAGCTTGAGCTCAGTGTTCTCTTTGAGGTCAGATCTATTAAAAAAAAATCCCTCCCAAACTAAAATTTATAAAAACAAACTGGAAAAGTTGCATTAAGTTTGCTAAAATAAAAAACATTTATAGCTGTTGCAGTAGTAAGACTACTACAAACTAGGTGGATGGGAGAATTAAAGCCTAAACAAAAGAGTAATTAAAAATAACATTGTTTAACTGTTAATCTGATAATTGCACTTTTGCCAGTATCCTTCAAATTGCTCAAAAGCTACAAAATTGTCCACACTGAGGAAATTAGAAGTGATGTAAAAACCACCTCTGCCAATAGCTAAGCAGCTCATCTGCCTCACTTCTTGCCTCTTTATTTATAAATAGATAAATCTATAAATTCAGCAACAGATCAAAAAACGGCATTCAGCAAAAAGAAGTCAGATATTCTCAGGATTCTGGAATTTCAAACTTCTTCTGACATAATTCAGTGGAACACAGAGGCTGGAAAGGCTTGACAAAATTTGCCTGTCAGTGTGTGAGTGAGTATATATATATATATAAATATATACATTTAAAAATATATATCTTGCTCAGAAGAGATAGAAAATCAAGCAATAAATGCTTTTTGTGACTCAGGCAAGGGAGCATTTCCTGCTCCATCTTTTGTATTATTAACAACTAAACCACCAACTCCGTGTTTCCCTGGACAGAACAAGATCACATCAGGCAGTTTCCCGTGAGGTGATAAAATGGATTTGATTGCAGAGGACAGAATTTCCTCATGCTCATTACTGCAGCAATTTTTCTTGTAACTGTGATGATGAACTGGAACCACCGCTATTTGTGGTCATTAAAATCTTTCAAAATGGATGAAGATTATTTTTGTTAGTTTGTGGGTGTTTGTTTGTTGGTTTTGGTTTTTTTTACTTACCAGTGACATGCGCCAGTAAGGCAAGCATCATCCAGTATGAGGAAGAACATAAACACTGGGAAAAACATTTCAGTTTGTCAGCAGTGTAACAGATGAAGACAGTGAGAGAAATTACCTTAATTTTAGAGGAGAAAAGGAGTATGCCACGACCACCGGCCCTAAGAAATACCCAAATGACTAAGCCTTTATGTAAACCTTCTTACCCACTGCCTTGTAAATTATTTCCTAATTCTGGCACTGTAGGGTTTTTCCAGCATTACTAAGTTACAACCACTGCAGCTGCTAATTCCTTCTCTTTCCATTGCCGTGCAGGACCCGCGCATCCGGCGGCCGGGAATGCTGCGGGGCCGCTGCTCCCACCGCGCCGCGAGTCCCGGGAATGCCGCGAGGGCGGCTCCCGGCTCGTTGCCGTGATTCCCGGGAATGCCGCGAGGGCGGCTCCCGGCTCGTTGCCGTGATTCCCGGGAATGCCGCGAGGGCGGCTCCCGGCCCGCAGGTCCCGCCCCGTGACGCCGGTTGCCATAGCGGCCGCGCCGCCGGCCATGGCGGCCGAGGAGGAGGACGACGTGGAGTGGGTGGTGGACACCATCGCCGGCTTCCTGCGGGGCCCCGCCTGGTCCATCCCCATCCTGGAGTTCATGGAGCACAACTGCGAGGGTGAGCCGGGGAGCCGGGCAGGGCAGGGCGGGTGTCCCCAGGCCGCGGCCGGGGCCTGTCCCGGGTGTCCCCGCCGCCCCCGGGGCTGGGCAGGAGCGCGCACTCGGCCCCGCCGGCCGCGCTCCCCGCCCGGCGCTCCCCGGGGTCCGCGGCGTTCCCAGGGCGAGCCGTGTGTCGGGATTTGCATCCTGACATCCGTTTGCATCCATTAGCTCGTCCTGGGATTATGGCATGGGCTTACGGCTGACACCGAGCCAGCGCCTCGGACCCCGGCACGGTCTCCGAAGCTCTCCCAGGAGAGCTTTTCCTTAGGAAAACTTGTCTGGACAGCCGAAAGCGCCATCCGGCCAGTGCGACGGAGGAGGAGAAGGCCCAAAATTAAATTCCTGTAATTATGTGAATGTTGTCAGTTAAGAGGTGAAAAACCCCTGAGTTTTAGTACTCGCATAAATGATAGTCAGCACTAGCAGTGGTTACCGGCAATGTTTTGTAGGTGATCCTGTGTGTGAGTTTAGCTCGGAAGTAATTCCAGTTAAAACTCCCATTTCTTCCTTCACCTTCTTGAGACGATCAAGGCATAATTTAGGGAGCAGCCTGGGTAAAATGGAAGTTCAGGTAGTGGGGAGGGGTGCAGGATTGCCCTGTAGCAAGGGAAGACCTGTGCAGGTTTGTATCTGCAGAGAGGGAAGGAGGAAATATCCTTTCTGATATAGAGATTTGGCTGAATTACTTCTGCTGCTTACAGAACAACTTCGGCTGCCAAAAACCACCTGGATCCTTACAGTAGCAAAGTAATGACAATTTGGGCAAGTCTGAAAGCAGTGCCTAAGCCCCTTGGAAAAACAAAGGCAGCTTTTGTTTGTGATTCTTGAAAAAAAAATTGCTTCTCAGTTTCTCATCGTTTCTACCCACCCCAAACTTTCCATGAGGCACGTGAGTCCACACACCTTTCCCTCTTAAAGCTGGGAAAAGAGGAAGAAGAGAAAGCTCCTGGAGCCTCCACAGCTAGGAGGGGTTAGAGAAACCTAGACTGGAAGTTTTCTCCTGGGAAGGCTGCCTAAACTTGGGCTGGGCCAAACATTGTGGTTACCATGCAAAGGGCCTGGGTTTAGCTATCGAGGGAATTGATTTATCCCTCTCAGGGGCAATGATCCCTTCTCCTGAGAAGGTTGAGGGGAATTTACTGACAGTAAGAAGATTTGTGGAACTGCTGTAAATTTCCACCTTGTGTGAGGCTCGTGCTGGTCACTTCCTGCTGTGCTGATTCCATTGCTGGTTTTGTACTGACATAATTTGTCAGGACAGAGTCCTTTGCATTCCCAAAACATTTAGTCTGTAAATCTAATTTTAATCATTTAACATTTGATCTAATCTGGACAAGCAAATTAGCAACACTCTTGATTAACTGGCCATAATTTGTGATTCCTCGAAAATACAATTTGGATTTTGGTAATCAGATGTGAGGAATTTATTTTAGAACTGTAGTTACTTAGGCCAAGTCCTTGCACTTCAACTTGTAAACTTATGGTAATGGTTTTCTGTCTGTTAGCAAGTGTTTGTTTTCTCTCTCTCCCTCTTGCTGGGAACTTGATTAATTTTTTCTAGCTTGATTAATTTCCTTTTACATCACTTACAATTAAATAAATGGGTGTGTATCACCCCATTCGAGGGGTCCTAGCCAAGATTCTCAGTTTTAACAGGAAGATAGTGAGTGTCTCCCAGGACATCTGTATCCCCTGGCTTGCCTTCATACTGTGGTTCTTCAGATCTTTATTCTTGTTGGGCCACCAAAGACTGTGCCAAAACCTTAAGGAATAATGACTACGTGATTCAGGAGCCCTGACTCAAGGAAATCCAAGGTCTCTGTTCCAAATACTCCTTAAAGCCACTTAGCTGAGAGGAGATGCTGACTGCAGCTTGCTTTACTTGGCACTGAACCTCATCCCATCGTGTCCTGAGCCAGGTGTGTGCCAGCTTCCCACCCTGCTCTGCAGGAGCAGCATCCCCTTGGCAGTGCCAGGCCTGCTGTCACTGAGGGGTGACATCCCTGTGTCACCCCTGCTTGGGATCCCCAGGGCAGGGTGGGGAAAAGGGAACAGAGAAGCCAAGGTGAAGGTTGGGGTCTGCAGGAGCTGGGAGGGATCCCCAGGCAGGAGGAGACAACAGAGGCTGTCAGGTGTCTCCACCCTCCTGAGTTTGGTGATATGGTTGCCATAGAACTGGTATCTCTAACACCTTCCTACCATTTGAATTCAGTCCTAGATATTTGTAAACCTTTTGTTATAGTTTCTTTGTTAAAATGTTTGCCTTGTGCAAAACCCACTAGCAATGTCGGTTTTCCAAATTAGGATTCAAAAGCAGATTTTCCTCTGCTTTTGGGGGACTGAGCTGTGTGATTGGATTTCTGTCATTGCACTGCTGTGTTAGAAAGTGATGCTGCTTTAGCAAGTGCCACCTCAGCTCACACTGTGTCCAGGTGTGCATGATGTGGCTTCAGGGCTGGCACAGCTGGGAAAGAGATTGGATGCCTTCAAAAAGTCTCTCTGAATTTGTGTGAAGGTTGCACTGATTCCACAGGGATCACCTCCATCAGAGATGTCACATGTACATGGAGAATAAATCACTCCCGTGCACCAATTCAAGCAGAATTCCCATTCTTCAAATGACTTCAAAGGATGTTCCTGGGAATGACTTGTCCAAGTGGCTAATCTTGAAGGGGATTGAGGCAGATTTATTTCTAAGCCTCTTCTTTAATTGCCAGGTTTTACATTACCTCTCTTAGTTGTTGGCACGAAAAAAGTGTAAATTAAATCCCCCAACCTTAGTTTTCAGTTCCTCTTATTTTCTGCTTCTTCCACATATTCTGCAGCATAGAGATCATGAGCTTGAGTAGTTCCAGTCAGGGATTGTAATATGAATTTACATGAATATGATTAATATGGCCTGTAGTATAGGAATGTCCATTTTTCTTAAATCAGGATAGAAATAATTAAAATATTACTTAACTGCACCACATTTCCTCTTTGGGTTTATCTGGTTTTGCAGGCAGAGACTCATTTTCTTGCATCACCTTGGCTTCTCACTATATGAATGACATTTAAAAAAACTGTTGAAGTCATTAATAAATACATCTTCCATGTAAATACATGGAGAGTGAGAAATTTCCTGCTTGATGTGTCATCTGCCACCATAGAACAACCTTACAGAGGTTCTATTATTAAAACTTGCTTTTTATAGAATGTATCTGCTGAATCCTCAACTTCCTTACAAGTCTATTATGAAGATACATTTTCCCAATATTAAATTATGCAGCTTAAATACTTCCAATTATCCAAAGCACACACTTAGTCTGAGTGTGTAGAAAAACTCAGGACTTTTATAAATCATGGCCTGTATTTTCACTGATTAAATACATTACCCTGTAAAGGTTAATCTTGCTATTTAGGGTGTAAGTTAATTTGTGGTGGTTTGTTCACTGACTGCAAAATGTTTCTTCTTCCTCCCCCTCAGTTTTTGATGATGAAGAAGAAAGCAAGTTGTCTTACACAGAAATTTATCAGGAGTACCAAGCTCTGGTGAGCATTATTCACTGTTTGTGATAAATTTCTAAGCAAAACAATTCCAAATGCTAAGTGAGTATTGAGATGAACTTCTGATTGGGTTATTATTGTAATTTAGATTTTTCCCATAGTTTATTTAGACATCCTGTGAGTTGTAGTTGTCATATGCATTTTTATGCCTGAAGATCAGGTATGTAAAAAAGAAACTGTGACACAGTCATAGCTCTTAGGCTGTTTTACATATTTTCCATTAAAATTAATATATCCACGACCTTCAAGACTGTATTTATAAGCTTGATAATGTTATTTTCTGTCAAGTTAAATTGTCACCCAGCAGGATGTCTGAGAATACTCACAGCTTGTATTTTGTTCACTAATAACTCTGGGAAATAATTTTTGAATGATCTTTCAATTATCAGAAGAAAACTACAGGACATTTTTGGAGCTTAAATACCTACAGTACATGCAGATTTCTAACACACTCTTTAGTGAGGCTGGGGAATACATGATATTAAAAACCTTTGATGGAATAAATACAAACCAACATTTGTTTCTGCTCTGACCCCAAAGGCTTGAAAAAAGGCAAAAAATGCCTTTTACTTACATCAGAAACCCATGAGGAATACTAGCCAGGAGTCTGGGAAAAAGGTACACAAGTGAGAGTCCTGGAAACTGGAGAAGATAGATTGAGGAGTAATCAAATTTAGCAATGAAAATGCTCATTTTGGACAGTTCATGAAATCAAATAAAGCTTGACATCAGAAAAGTCAGTTATGCTATTGTAGTGATTTTCCTTTGAGTTTACAAGCCACACCATCAGAAGAAAGGAATAGACAATCATGACAAAAATTCCTATGGTTCTCAGGGAAAAACCTTAGAAGGTAAGGCTTATACTTTCTTACAGGTGGAGAGATTACTAGAGGACTACCTTAAAGAAGTTGGAATTAATGAGGAGAAATTTCAAGAAGCTTTTTCTTCTCCTCTTGCAAAGACCCACACCTCCCAGGTATTGGCCTTCATTAGGGAATGCTTGGATTCCATTCTTAGTTTAATCTTTTCCCTAACACAGCTGGCAGGAGATGAAACTTGGAAAAGTTTTCATGGTGAAACTGCAATTTTCAACTGAGCTGCAGCTGTAAACTTACACTGGGAAACCTAATTTTGTCTTAATATTATAATATTGTCATAATGTTACAGCAGACACGTTGATCTAAAGACATAACCCACCAAGTTATTTTCCTGACCATGAAGTGTTACCATACCTTTGGAAAAAAAACCAGACAGATAGGAGAACGGAATATAATTATTAAAAACACACTCCCCAGAATTGAAAAATCAAGCTAATTTCAAACAGACCAAGCTGGTTAGGATTTCTGTGGGGGTTTAATTTTGTGCATACCTTTCCTCCCACAGGCCATTCTGCAAACGGTGTTGGCAGCAGAAGATTTTAGACTATTTAAAAAAATGATGGTACAGAAAAATATTGAAATGCAACTGCAAGCAATTCGAATCATCAAAGAAAGAAATGGTGAGGAATGGTGAACAGAGGGGTTCTCTGCAGATTTTTAGCGTTCTTTTGATGACTCTTTAAGCCATTCATAAATGAGAGTGGAATGCTGGTTCTGCTCCAGTTCAAGTTACTGGAGAACATCCAGCTGATGTTACTGGGATTTCATTACCTAGTCCTTGGCTTGCACTCTCACTGACAGCTGTCTGTATTTTAAAGTTAACAGAATTTCAGGTCTGTTTGTCTGAATTTCTCTGTGAAACTTAGAGTTTTCTGTTGCAGAGTTTTGGTGACATTTCTGAGTTAAAGCAGAGCAGTTCCTCAAATGGGGCAGTATCAAATAGCTGGAATTCTGCTCCTTGCATGGCAAGGATGGTGTAGTGTCTGCTGTGCTTGCTCTCTAATTCACACTGAAAAATCCATTCAGAAAGCACAAGTGAAGGCCTTCATCATGGAGAGAATAATCCACACCCAACTTTGCTACTCTGGTGATGCTTCTGAAGGGATTTTAATCCCACTTCTTCCTTCCATGTCTTTAATTTTACTGTTTTATCTTCTTACTATATGTGTGTTTTTCAGAGAATAATGTTGAAATTTCTCCTTTCATATAACAGCCTCATTTGGGAGTGGTTCAGGTGGCCATGGCTGAATTGCAGCCTACAGGAAATGCCACATAATGGTCAATGCAGAGTTTGGCTTAACCTTTGATGGCAAAACTTTCATTGCCAGAAATCTTTGCCTTTTTCCTACCAGGGTTTAGGACCTTTTCCTCTAGGACCTTTGTGGAAACAGTTCCAGAGGAAGAATTACATGGCTTTGGTTTTGTGAATGTGATTTTCTAGTGTTGGGGTTTTTTTTTAAATTTTGTTTTCTTCTCTGCCAATTGGAGCACAAAATCATTTTCCTTAGAATAATGCATAAATCTTGTTTTTATTCCAGGTGTATTGCCTGAGTGTTTGACAGAGGGTTCTGATGTATTCACTGAAATTGAACAGGAAGAAATGAAAATACTCAGGGAGGTTCTAAGGTAAGAAATCAATCAGTCCCACTTTATACATGATTTTAAAATACAGGTCTGTAGGACCTAACTCTTCTAGTCTTTTCTATGGAACTAGAAAATTTTCTATTTTCTCTCTGGATTCTGGAAATAATTCCTGTCCTGTCTTTAACAAGTGAAACAAAGGGATAGATAAGTACTGGAAATTCTTACACAATTATTTTAGCACAAAGATAGTTGAGGACAGTGGGCTCTTATGTGTTTTATCACATTTATTTCTGTTAAGACTTAAATCATGGAAATATTTTGGATACTGACAAATTCACATTACCTTGTGATTACTCTGACAGTCCTCAAATACTTAAGCAGTGTTAAATTTCCTTGAAAATCACTACCACTAAAGGAGTTTTGAGTATTTACTTGTGTTTATTGTTACAGAAAATCTAAGGAAGAGTATGAAATAGAGCAAGAGAGAAAGAGGACTGAAGAAGTGAGTCTCTTACCTTTGTATGTGAGTTATGAGGATGATTAAGAAATGCCCTGATATTCTGTCCTGGCTTTGTGTTCCATCCATTCAGTATCCCACAAGAAGCAAATTGCCTGCTCAGCACCTGAATCCTGAAAAAAGGGTGTCAACCTTTCAGATCCAGAGAGCAGCTGAATTGCTGATATTGTCAGGATCAAAGAGCCTTCCAAGTGTAAGCTGCTTGGAGATGACAGCACTCATAATCCCACAGGAATTACCTTCAGGATCAATTCATACACAGTCTAGTTATTCATTAAGTGTTCACAAGACAGAACTAATCACCAGGACCCAGAAATCCTCTCCAAGAGACCATCCCTTGGTGTCCATCAGAGTAAACCACAGAGAAAGGAAGCTGAATGTAAATGGGGACTGGCCAAATAGTGGAATCATTGAGGCAATAAACCTCCCCTTGACTGGGAAAACAGGCAGGTTTGCCCACATCTCTATAGACCACCAGGAATATCCATTTTCTTGATATACAAGCCAGATTGCAGAGCCCCCAGTCAAGTTCACCTGGCCAGAGAAGGTGATAGTTTGTGCTCAGTGATACATTTAACACAGAATAATTTCATATTTTAATGAATGGTGTGGGGTTCTGACATGAATTACGTGGTTGATCAACAGCACAGACAATTTCTAGGCAGAAATTCTGAGAGAAGGGTTGGATTGCCTATAGTGTGAACAATGCAGTTTGAATTGGAAGTTCTTCTGGGAGATTCTTTTGTGTGGACAGTTCAGTACCTGAGCTACAGTGCCAGGAAATGTAACACTTGGGTTTATTTGTTTCCTGATTCAAGGCACGTGCTAAACTCAAAGCTCCAGATGTTAGCCACAATGCTCCAGGAGATTCAAGAGAAGCTGCTAAAGTGAAGGAATCCACTGAGGGAGCTGAGGATTCTGAAGAAACTCCAAAATGCCCATTAGGTAATGTTAGGGGGAGTGCAGTGCTGAGTGGGCAACGTGATGCTGGCTTTAAAGGATTCAAGAGTCCACTTGTAGCAAGATTTTAAGAAGTTGGCTGGATAAGGCTGTGAGTAAAGTGTATTTGCCCTGCAGGAATGCCTTCCAACATGGGGTGTTTTACTATTCCATGATGTTCTGTTCTAACTGATCATTTTTATCTGATTTATTTTTATTCTAATTGTTTCCTATGTAAAATTACTTAGAGGGATCTCATAAATCTACAAAAGAAGACCCCAAACCAGTTTGCCCAGTACAAAAAGGAGCTGAAAACTTACCCCAGCCCTCTTGTACCAAGGGGAAAGAAGACACTAAGAAAAGGTCTGCTGGGAAAGGTTCAGAGAACACAGTGCAAAAAGCTGGGGTGAAAGGACCTGTAAGTTAAAAAACAAATAAGAAAAATAGCCAAACATAGAACTAGAATGCAAAAAGAGAGGATTACATGTAGAATATGTATTTAAAATAGTATTATATTTAAATACAGATTTTCTGTTGCTGTAATCAGGTGGGTTTGGGTTATTTTGTTTTGTTTTTTTTTAAAACAAACATGTAAACACTCTTTCACGTTATTCACAGTTTAATTAGGACAAACTTCAGCTCATGATTTCTGGTTTCAGAGTAGAGTTCAGCATTCAGTCCTTTGGTAATTTTTTAGGAGACTGCTCTGACTTGAAGCCTCAACTTGGATTTGTTTTTACCTGGTAATTTTGGAGGAAAATAGGATGTCAATGTGCTTTTCTTGCACAGGACATTGATACAAAAGAATTAATTTCAAAATTTAAATTTTTTTCCCCAGAATTTATCAGAAACTGAAAAGCAGCAGCTGAAGCAACGTGAGGATTACCTAAAGAAAAAACGAGACCTGCTGCTGGCTACAAAAAAAGAGTCAAAAAACAATGTACCACCAGCACCAAACACTGAGCAGAAAGAGGAGGAATCTCCTCCCAAAGAGGTGAAGCATATAGATATAAAATTACATTTCATATAAACCTAGGGGTGCTTTCAGTGCAGGTGTCCATGGGGCTGCTGAATAGTGGGAATGGGTTAAAAAGAACAAGGGGGGAAATATTTCCAAGTGATTGGTTTTGCAGAAGGTTTGGGCTGGAAGTTTCCATGATGAATTTGGCATTGGTTGGCTTCAGCATCATCAAACTCTCCTGATTAACTTCAGTTTATGAATGAATAAAATGCCAGTTTGCTCCTAGTCTGTGACCTACTGTCAAATCTCAGGGATTTCCTTTTTCTTTTGCAAACACTTGAAAACTCTCTCAAAAAAGAGGAAAATATTAGAAGACCTTAAAACCCTCTCACATTAGAAAACAATGTAGTAACTATTGTGTTTCAAACCCAAAATCATTACCCTCCTTTATAGAGCAAGTACTTAAGGGTATGAACTAAAGTCCAAAGACTTTCTGTTGCCTCAGATATTTTCCAGAGTTGCTGTGCATTTTAGTATGCTCAGAAGGTGCTCCAAATCCTGGGGAGCCTTCAGCACAACTGCTCAGCAGGAGCTGAAGTTGGGGCTCCCAAAACACGGATCAGGCCAGTGGGAGAGGGTGGGGTGGTGGCAGGAGCCACATCCACTCCTCTGCTCCATGCTGGGGCTGGTGGTTGCTCACTGCAGTGTTGTTTTCACTCTGTTTGTAGGAAATGTCCGAAGAGAAGCAAAGGCTGCTGCAGAAGAGGAAGATGCTTGCAGAAAAGCTGAAAGAAGAAGTAATTCATAAGCGGTAGTTTTGAGGCTCACTGCTGACCCCAAGAACAGAAGGATGATTTAGAGTAATGCTCAGTAAGTGAAGGGATTGCCAATCTTGCACAGGGATTAGAGAACTTCCAGCCAAGCAGCTCAGTACCTGGTAACTCCCTATTGCAAATGCCACTGAACACACCATGAACACTCATGTTCCAGAGTGCTGGGAACTCCCTGACTCTGCCCCACAGCGAGGCTGTGCCAGCACTGCAGAGCACAGCCCTGCTCCAGCCCTGAGCCTGCAGAGCACTGGCAGCCATGGAGAGCTGGGAAAGGAATCCCTGAGGCAACAGCTCCCAGCCCAACATTGGAACTTCTTCATTGGATCAGTGCAGAACTCGGGTCCTTTCATTAGCCCAAACAAACAAATGGCTCTTTCCCAGCTGTGCAGTGCAATAAAGTCTGGTTTCACAAGCAAGTGCACCCTCGACCACCTCATTTGTGAGAAAGCCAATCAAGGTGCCTTGGGAGTGAAGACATTCACAAATGAACTCCAGGTTACAGTGGTTGAGAGGCTTTTGGGGCAGCTTCCCTGTGCCCAGGTCCCAGTTTGCAATAAATGCAGCTTGAAATGAAAGGAGTTGCTTTAGTGCAAAGCTGAGGCTGTTCCCAACAATTCACTGCCAGAGTAGCAGGAATCTCTTTAAGTCCTTTACTGGTTTGGCTTTCATAGACTCAAAAAGAAGCCAGGAGAGGTCACCCTTTGCCCATGGCATGCCACAGCTATCACAACAAAATAGACAAACCCACCTTTTATAGTTTTTCCCTTATGGAATTTTTATTAGTAATTACAAACAATACATGTTACTACAATTACAGAGTCATTTAATACCGGAGTTTTATAGCTCAGCATTAATGTGTAAATACTTAAAACATCTTTACAGTCTAAAACTAGTACAGGGGGATGTAGAATCCTGCTGTCCTCTGGGAAGGATAACAGCAAGGAGCAGCCCTGCAGAGCAGCAGCCCCTGCCAGGCTCAGAGCACACCAACTGGGCCCTACCTGTTCAGCTTCTGGCTCTGTCGGTCCTTTTCCTGCTCATATTTTGTCTTCAGTCCCTTGAATGTCTGAACATACTCAATAGATTCAAGTGCATTGTAGAAGTTTTCAACTATGTGTGCAATAAGGGACTTAATATCTTCCTGCAGAAGAACAAAACAGGGTTTCAGCCTCAAATGGGCAGAAGCAGAAGTTCAGAAAGCTTTTGAGTTTAGTTTGGAAAAATAACCGATTCTTTATCCAGAGCCAAAACCCTGTTGTAAAAAAAATATGAAGTAATTAGATTTATCCTTAATAAAAGAGCTGAGATCTAGAAATAATTGTCAAGCTTCCCACAGAAACAGACAATGGACTTGGCAGTGTCCCAGTGCTGTTTGTGACACTTCATTAAGCAGGGTGCTGCTGTCTTGGAGAGCTGCATTTTGCCTTTGGACTTGCAGTGCCATGGATGTGTCAGAGCTGGAGCTGAACTCAGCACTGAACTCACACAGCTGACTCACACAGCAGCTTGTACCCAGCTCCATTTTCCAACAGAGCACTGATAACTGCCTCAAAGAGGTTTCCCTGGATGGTGTAATGGTTGTAAAATTCAGCTTTCAGGCCAATTATCTTCCTTATAAAGTGAAGAACACCTTTATGAAGAACAAACTCAAGAACAGGAGCCAGGGCTCTAATCTGCCTCATGAAAAAAACTGAAACCCCTGATGATACCCAGAGGAAGGGGCATCCCCAAACCATGAGCATTAAAGTCTCATCCACACTCATTAATGCAAATTCCAAGTTCAACCTTCCACACATTGCACACCTTGCTTGGAAGAAGGAGATCACAACAGCTCCATACTCAAGGCCAGAAATGTGTGTTTTGAATTTATCAAGACGAGGACTCAGCCTCTCCTCAGCCTCAGGACTCTTCAATAGTGCTTTCCCACAAGCACATTCCCAGCTGGCATCACAGGCTGATCCTCAGGACCAGCACTGCCACTCACCCCATGCCTGAAAGGGGAAAAGAGATAAAAATCATCCTTATCTATTTCACAAGTGTCTTCTGAGGCACTGGCCTGAAGTGCTGCAGTGAGAACAGGAACACAGCAAATGTAGGAAGAAATCCAGGTATGAAAATATTTTTAAATCCTAAAAGAAAAAAATCACTTAATTCAACACTGGCATTCACATACACCTTTTAAATAACAGGAGGAGTAACACAAGAAACAGCCTCCAAATGCAGGCTTTTGTGTTTTCTTACTTCAGCTGTGGCCAGCACATTCCCTGGATCGAGCAGAGTACATCCATTAACTGATCAGCTCCTCCAAATTCAGGATCAGGATGGCAGCATCAGCTCAATGGTGAGAGAGGCATCCTGCAAAAAACCCCCCCAAAAAGCCCAAGAAAAACATAAAATAGTTACAAGGGTACTAATTCTTTAAGTTTCTATAATTTTTAAAAAATGAACATGAACTAGAAAATGGAAATTTTGTTTGGCTGGATTGTTTCCTGGCTACCCTAAGACTGTTCTATTCAACAAACCCCAAACCACTTCTACTCACATGGTCACTCTGCTGGGCCTCTTGCATTCCAAGTTCTTGGACCGTGAAGGGACTGAAGCCTTCTAGATTTGACAATATAACTGTGGCAGCAAATCTAACCTGCAGATGATCCATTCCTAATAAATGAGAGATCTGTTTTTTGAAGGCAAGTTGGATGATTATTATCAAGTAAAGCAAAACTGCAAAGAAAAGGAGTTAAAAGTTTTGGGGATGTTCAGTAACAAAGTTTCTATAAGAAACACAGTAATAAGGTTACAGAAAAACAGCAGAAACCAGCAACATCTTTTCCCCAGTCTTTCCCCCCTTTGGAAAGGACACAAGACTTTCTGTGGATTTAACAGCCCTAATTTAGGCAGGAAGCATTCACCTCTACTTGCCAGCATACCCGAGACACTGATCTGTACCTGTTAGCCACAATTTACTCATTTTATACCAAAGGATCAACTGGACACATGACTTTGTACAAAACTTTCTTATTTACATGCAACAGGAATGAAAAACTTCCTTATGGATGTGATTTTCTGTGAGAAAAGAACAGTTTCTCAGCCTAACAGAGTGACACAACAGGATAAGTTTGGACAGGGCTACTCCTGGTACAGAATAATAGGATTAGGGCTGATCTAATCACTGAACATCTACAGGACTTTAAAATGTTTTCCTTGCAGTCCATGTCCCTTAGTCGCTTCACAGGTTACTTCAGCACAGAAACTCCCTGGAATTTCATGTTTCTGAGGAACAGCAGCACTGAAACCAGGAGTGCAATGTTCAGGCAGCAACAGCTGCTTCAACCAGAGGAGTGAAAGAAATTCCGTTTTCCCACTGCTGATTAGGACACATTAATCTGCTAACGACAGGATTACGGGATCTTTCGGGAGGAGCCAGCCAACAGTTCAAGATGATCTAAAAATACTTCTCTGGCCCTGGGCCAGCAACAACCACAACAAAAATGCAGCTGCCACTGCCCAGAGAGCCTCTGCCCGTTTTCCACCCCCGTGTCCCAAGGACTGCAGTGCCCACAGGCTCACACAGAGCAAGAACACCCAGAGCAGCCGGGTCAGGCTCCACTCAGCTCCCACTGCCAGCCCAGCACAGCCAGACCGGCACACAGGGGCTCAGCAGAGCCCAACTGCTTCACTGCCTGTGCCCTTCTACTTGGGTTAGAGTCAGCTTGGACCTTCACTCACCATTACAATTTCAAGAGCTGGAAGAATTCCCAACTTTGCCAAAGTTCTGAAAAATTCATCTCTCCCCTGAGGTAACAGAAGGGAAAAGATTCAGAATTCCTTGAAAACCTTCTGCCTAGGAAAGAAGGAATTAGAGGTGTATTTGGGTCAGAAATCTCTCTGAAAGGGCTAAACATTTTGTAGCAGATTTTCTGCTGGCTACTATGGAGCTTCCTAGAAAATGGTATTATTCCTTCCTGACTGGTTATTAGGATTGGTTCCTGCCAGCAACAGAACTGCCTGAGCAGACATTGAACTCCAGTGCCTGCAGAGATTACCAGCACATCTCAGTTCCCCAGTTTGTCCCCAGGGAGCTGCTGGAAATTGGAACTCTCTGGTTCTTTAGTTCACAGCTTTACACTGGGCCGTGTCAAAGTCTGGGCAGGTCGTGATGATTCCCAAGTGTCTCTTCCTTTGAGAGGCACAGGTGCAGTGCCTTGCTGCTGCCAGAGCTGCAGGTGTACAATCTAAACTGCTTCATAATGAAACAACAGAGGTGAGAATAGCCCTTAGACACGAGAGGCACTGAGCTTTGCTCTGGTGGCTGGGGGCTCACACAGCACTGCCACCTCTTTATCTCTCCCTGACACCTCCAGCTCCTTTTGCCTTCAGCACATTTCAGTTCCACTGCACTCCTCCACAAGCTGCTTCCTGAGCCAGCTGGGAGAGGCACAATTAAACCACGGAACTCTGGCAGTCCCTTTCTAATGAATCACACAAACACCACTCCCCTCCCAAAAAACACCTGAGCCCCACCGTTACAGTGATTTTTCAAAAGTCTGACATTGAACTAGGAAAAGAACAACTGCTGCTCTAAGCAGGGGCAATTTAAGACCTTGCTCAGAAAAGAACAATGATTTGCTTACTTTACAAGCAGGTTTAAAAAGGATGCACAAATACATCAAGTCACACAAGACACTAAAATCCCTGGAGAAACCAGCATGTTTCAGTTTACTGTACCTGGCAGATTTTCTCCCAAATTTCATCACAGCCAGCTTTTTCTTGAAAACTCAGTGCTAAATCATAGTTCTCTGCTTCTGACCAAACAATCAGGGTGTCCTGTTTGAGGTAAAACCAAGAAAGTAATTGTTTCTGAAACGGGTCTGTACTGCATATTAATCTCTATTCCTTTACTATATATACCTACAAAACTTATTAAATCACCTGTTCTGTCATAAGGGACATCACCTTTATCTGGACCTATTTTATGAGCACTACCTTACACAGACTAGATTTAAACATCCTTGTTTTTCCCCATACCTGAAGCACTTATTCTGGCAAGAACAGAAGGATGTTTTAGAATAAGTTTTCAGTAAGTGAAGGGATTTTCAATCTTGCACTGGGATTTAGAGAATTTTCAGCGAGGCTGTGCCTGCACTGCAGAGCACTGGCAGCCATGGAGAGCTGGGAAAGGAATCCCTGAGGCAACAGCTCCCAGCCCAACATTGGAACTTCTTCATTGGATCAGTGCAGAACTCGGGTCCTTTCATTAGCCCAAACAAACAAATGGCTCTTTCCCAGCTGTGCAGTGCAATAAAGTCTGGTTTCACAAGCAAGTGCACCCTCGACCACCTCATTTTGTGAGAAAGCCAATCAAGGTGCCTTGGGAGTGAAGACATTCACAAATGAACTCCAGGTTACAGTGGTTGAGAGGCTTTTGGGGCAGCTTCCCTGTGCCCAGGTCCCAGTTTGCAATAAATGCAGCTTGAAATGAAAGGAGTTGCTTTAGTGCAAAGCTGAGGCTGTTCCCAACAATTCACTGCCAGAGTAGCAGGAATTTCTTTAAGTCCTTTACTGGTTTGGCTATGACAAATTTGAAAAGAGGAAAGAGGCTGCCCTTTGCCCATGGCATCACCTCTGCCACAGCAACTCCCAGGAAAAGACACAAACCCACCCATCTGAGTTTCATGGACTTTTTATTAAAATAGCATTTATAACTGGTACACATTGGCAGAGGTTCTGTTCTTTCCCCAAAGGAGTGGCAGTGGAAGGGCCCAGGCAGGAGAACAAGCACAGCTGCCCACGAGGGCAGACAGGGAACCAGCACCAAGGGGTGACAGCCCCAGGGAAAAGCCAGAGTGCTGGGTGTCACCTTCTCCCAGGAGTGCAGGTTGGTGTTTAACAGGGTAGCTGCTGCCACTTCACCCAGTCCTTTCCTAGGAACTATAAAAATTCATGACATTCTTGGTTTTGCTGTGAAACCATCTCCTGTTGGTCTGAGCGTGTTTTTCAAGCTCCAGCCGTACTGCAGCAGGTGTTGGGGTGGTGAGCAGAAGCAAGACTGACACTCCTTGGGAGTCCCTGGAGAGCTTGGGAGGCTGCTGAGGACAATCAGGAATGCAGCTCCACGCTCCAGGCGATGCCACTTCTCCTCCTCAGGTGAGTGAAGGCACATCCCAGGTCCCTGCTGCTCTCATGGCCTGGAATCTTCTTTACTGATGGAAGCAAAGCAGCTCAGGACTGAGCACACGAGGATGGTGCTGCAGCTTCTCTTTCCTTGGCTCTGGAGCTGTTCCCTCAGAGTCCTGTGCTGGGTGGCCTGGAGCTCTCCAGGGACACCACCACTGTCCCCAGGTCCAGCAGAGCACCTGTGTCTTGCTTACACATCGGGAAGAGCTCACTCCTTCCCTTTGGGATTCCATCCAATAGTATGGAGTTACTTTGAAACCTGCATGGATAACTAACCTTAAAGAAAATCCACAGTGAAAAGCCTGAGTTCACTTACCATGTGTAACAAACCAAACAAAAGCAATGATTATGGAATTACAGGGTCACATTTTAATTCCTGAATTTTACAGTTCAGCATTAATATCACCACATGTATACAAATGGTGTAAAACAAGTACAGTGGTATCTTTAATACAAAATAAACTTCTGTTTTATGGAAAAAACTATACTTCATATCTACACAGACAGCCCATCTTTTTCCAAACAAGAGCTAAAATTAAAACTAACTACAAAAATCTCCAAAACAGAGAAACTGCTTCAGTTTAAACTATTCCAGGAGAAATGGACCCATAACACATATTACAAGAGTGATCTATGTGGTGGATTGCAGCTGGTTCCATCTTGAACATCTCTGACACGGTCGCTGGGAAATCTCCTCTCACTTAGTCATGATCTCAGATCACATATGGGCAAACTAACATTAAAATATTTACAGTTCATGTGCTGCTCTTGGAAAGAAAACCTGGACTGTTTGCCTCTGTCACCTTGCCATGAACTCCCCTATTCCTGTCACAGCTCACTCACCTATGTGGAATGTGCTTTTGTGTTTTAAAAAAGCAGCTTTTGTCCCACCCCCAGGTTCAGATGCTCCTTGTGGATTCTGCCTCCAAGCCCTCAAGGTGTTCTCTTGGTCCAAACTGACTTTGGTGTTAAAATGCTGCTCAGTCCATCACTATGAGAAACCTCTGAGTGTTTCTTATTCCCACCTCAACCATGCAATTTCAGCTCCCCAGCAGGGACACGGCTGCTCTGAGAGGATGCAGCCCTGGGAACAGTTGGAATTCAGGCTCTTGCCAACCTGAAGCCAACAGCTGAGGGATGTCCCCACCATGACACAAGCAGCTCCTGCAGACCCCTGGAAAGCCACTGCTCCTTGGCATAGATATTTCTGGACGTCTCACTGACAAAACAAGCAAAACTTTCCATTTTGAATCCAGCTTCCATTCTCTCCTCTTGGAAAATACAAATTAAAACTCATTTTAACTGGTTTAAACAACTCAACATGCACTATAACTGCAGCGCCCCTCCCTCCAACCATGAGAAATGCAGTTTAGTTGGTAATAAATGGTCCCAAAATATGGATTGTTCTTATGCAAACAGAGTTAGTTTTCCCTTAAAATTTTTTAAAAGAGGCATTGCTAAAAGAACACAACTGACAGCACCATTACAAAATTAAGATTACTGGGTTCAAAATTTAAGCTTGAATTTTTTTCCTAGTTCTGTTAAACACTGGGGAAACCCTGCAATATTTTAAAAAAAAGTGTTACCATACCTTTCCCTCCCCCTTTCCCTCCCGACACCTGAGACTTTCCTTGCTGAGAAGCCATCATCCAGGTTCTGAGAATACTAACCCACCTTTTTTTTTTTAATTTTTCTTTTTTTTGACAGCCTGAATGGCAGACTCCTTACTTTCTAGAAAGACATTAAGTTCCTTGGAAGCTTTGTGTTTACAGAACTAACCCTTTCTAGCTGATACACCGAGTTTCTTTTGCTACTCCTTGTATTATCTTGTATACTCATGGGAGAAAGCTTTCTGAATCAGATTCTTTTTAGCTCTTAAAACGGTTGCAGCATTTGAAACCCCATAAAAAAAGTTCTTATTCCAAACTTTTGGTTTCTTTTATGAACCCAGACGAGGTCTTTTCCGTGGAGATGTCTCCTCCTCTTCATCATCATCTTCATCATCAGGATAATCCACTAGCCCAACTAGACTTCCCTGCCAATTAGAAAAAGGAAATTTTTATATTGAAGAACTACCCAGAAAGGTGCAAATTTTGAACAAAACCTCCAGCCCACCATTCCATTTTCCATTTGTCTGGAAAATGGGTTTGAACCTCAAGCTGCAAAACGTACAGGAGCTTCCTCACTCCTCTGGGTCTGGACCGAGAATTGTTTAAAAATCACTTTCAGCCCAGCAGGACAGACACAAACTCCAAACATCCCTTTGGCTGCTCAGCCTAAGGGTGGGCAATCAATCCCTGCCACGCTTTTCTGCAGCTGCTCAGGAGCTCAGTGGCTGAGTCAGGCACCACAGAGGGGTCCAGCCAGCAGGGCATTAACAGAGTTCCCAATTTCCTTTGTACATCAGATACACAGAGCAGCACTGAGCAGGAACAAAAAGCAGCAAAGGTGAAATGATGCAGAGGATGTGGGATGAGACTGCACCCACCAGATTCCAACAGAGCCCAGCCCCACTGAACCTCCCCAGGGCAGCGAGGGATTCACTGGTGGGCTCAGGGTGAGTTTAGCCCCAGCTCAGCCCCGCTGCCCACAGGCTGTGTCTGCTGTGTCTGTGCAGGACCACCCCACACAGCTGTCCCACCTTGGGGGCCGGCACCGCTGGGCTCAGGGCCGTGTTCTTGGAGGAGGAGCCGTTGGAGCTCGCTGGTGATGTCTGAGCTGTCACAGATTTGCTGTTTGCACCATTCGCACCGTTGGCTGCGCTGGCTGAGTGGGAAAAAGTGAATTTGAATCCCCCAGCTGAAGTCCTTTTTGGAAGATTCTCTTTGTCTTCACTCTCCTTAGCTGAGGGACAAACATTGTCACACTTAGGTATCAGCTGCACACCAAGGAGTACAATCCACATCACAGTGCAATCGCAGGGCGAGAGCCAGCAGGTATTTTGGTTCCAATTCTGCTGCAATTCTCAGTTTCCCAACCAAGCCCATCCTGAGCCCAGCAGCAGCAAACTGAGCAGGGCCTGGATGCTGAGGGCACGGGGACATGGCTCACCTGGAGCACACAGGCACATTCAAAGTCCTGCTTTTGAATAGCACTTAAACCTGATGCGTGCTCCGAGCAGTTTAACTCGTTATTTTAATCCTAAACTGGCTTGCAAAGACACGTTTGGATCTCCTGACTCAATTACATGGAATACCCTGTACTGCTGCTGGAGGTACAGAGCACAAACCACGGGTTAGTTTAGGTGAGACTCCACGTATCTGCCATGGAGCACTTGCAGTGCCAACAAGCTCAAACGGAGTAAATACCTTTTTTTGTTTCCATAAATTTCTCATAGCTATCTGGAAAATCATCCTCCTGTTTTGACTTCTCAACTGGAGGTACAACAGCTTCGCCTTCTTCCTCTTCATCTTCATTGAACCACATTTCCTCATCCTCCTCCAAAGCTCTGGCATCCCTGCGGAATCTATTGCTACGCAATATGGATGGGACACTGTAAGAGACACACACAGGGATTCCAGCTTGGCTGCTGCTTCAGGCTCGGCATCAGAAATGCCTTCCAGAGCTTTAGAGGGAACTGAGTGCACTTGAGAAGGCACTGCAGCTTCAGCTCTGGTGCTGCCCTCACCCCAACGCTCACCAACAGCCCAGCTGGTGATGAGCCAGACTGAATCCCAAATCAGAGTGACAGAGCAACATTCTGCTCTTCCCAAGCTGACAGCTTTCTGAACATGACATTTAACTGGCCTACATCAGCTCTGCTACACATGGCCACAAAGAAAGGCAGATGGGGCTTTCCTCTAATCTGAGGAGTTTTCACCAAGAATGAAATCCAACCCCTCTGGGAAGGATAACAGCAAGGAGCAGCCCTGCAGAGCAGCAGCCCCTGCCAGGCTCAGAGCACACCAACTGGGCCCTACCTGTTCAGCTTCTGGCTCTGTCGGTCCTTTTCCTGCTCATATTTTGTCTTCAGTCCCTTGAATGTCTGAACATACTCAATAGATTCAAGTGCATTGTAGAAGTTTTCAACTATGTGTGCAATAAGGGACTTAATATCTTCCTGCAGAAGAACAAAACAGGGTTTCAGCCTCAAATGGGCAGAAGCAGAAGTTCAGAAAGCTTTTGAGTTTAGTTTGGAAAGTAACTGATTTCTTGCCCAGAGCCAAAACATTACGGTACAATATTATACAAATGTGAAGCATGAAATCAGATTTAGCCTTAATAAAAGATGAGATTGAGAAATAATTACTAGGCTTCCCACAGAAACAGACAATGGATCCAGCAGGGTCCCAATTGCATTTGTGATCCTTCTGTTAAACAAAGATCTTTTATGTAGGAGAGCTGTGCCCTGTCCTCCCCACAGGCTCCAGCCCTCCCCAGCCCTCAGCAGCTCATGTGGGACCAGGAACCTTTTGGTCAGTTCCTCTCTATCAAGTCTCTCACTACATCAGACAAATCCTACAATCCCTAATGTTCTTCATGCTGGAAAAGACAGCAGCTACCGTATCCTACAACTAAAACCCACCCTTCACTTTCCCAGACCACAAAGATTCCCAGCAAAGCCTCCCACACACGAAGGCACTGGCAGCAAGTGGCTCAGGAGCTGCTGCAAGTCCTGCTTCCCCAAGGAGCTGGGTGCTGCTGGCAGAGCTGGAGCTGCACTCACCACTCTGATGAACTCGAAGAGCTCGATCACAGCAGAGTTGAGCAGGTTGTACCGAGTGCCGTTGTCCAGCAGGGCGTTGATCACTGGCTCAAAGAGGTTTCCCTTGGTGATGTAACGGTTATAAAATTCATCCTTCAGGCCAATTATCCTCCTCATAAAGCGAAGAGCACCTGTGGGAAGGAAAATTCAAGGAGTTAAAAGCCACATGCCAGGCCTTGTGGAAAGAACTGAAACCTCTGGTGTTACCCAGAGGAAGGTGCATTCCCAAACAATCTCATCCACACTCATAAGCACAAATTCCAAGTTCAAGTGAACACTGGAACACCCTCCACACAGTGCCCAGCAGGAAGGAAATCACAGCAGCTCCATACTCACACAAGGCCAGAAAGGTGTGTTTTGAATTCATCAATACCAGTACTCTTCTTAGCAAATCTTTGTTCATGATGTAATTCTTGATGTGATACGTGTGGTGTTCCACACAAAAAGTAAGCAGCTCCAAAATTAAGGCAAGTAGTTGTGCTGTTTGGTAATTATCTGCAAGAAAAATCAATAATTTAAACTTTCAGTAGCAAGACTGACTAGGGAAAAAAAACCCCACTAACTTAAAAACAGATGAAAATGTTCCTTCAGCTTCTGGTCATCTCAAGTGAAGCAAAGTCCCTGCACCTATTTCAGTAAAAAGTATTAAAAGAAATAAAGTATGGGTATACTTAACTTTTTTTTTTTTTGTTTTTAAATAGAATACCATACACAGCATGCAAAACAAGTTTCAAAACTCCAAATCAATTCACACTTACCAGGACAAATTGCATTACTCTTAGTGGATCCAACTACTGCATCTGATAAAGAGAAAATAAAAACAAAAATCAGAACAAGGTTTTCAAAGCACTGTCAAGACTTAAAAGATTTAAAATCAATTCTACATTTTTCATCAGGTCAAAGGTTTGTGAGCTACAGGGACATAAACACAAAGCAAGAATGCAGTCAGGTGAGATTTCTGTATTTAATTTACCTTACAAAGTTTTAAATCCATCAAGGTGAAAATGGATAACCTAAAACATATTCCATTAGGAATATGATAAAGAATAAAAGCACCAATCCTAATTTTTTTCAAACAATGCATTAAAATTAGTACTACAGATACTTAACAAGTTTCATTTTTGTCTACAACGTGCAAACATTTTTTTTTTTATTAGAGACCTACAGATACTCTGCTTTGCAGGAAGTATTTTTAAAATGCAATTAACAAGTGTATATTAGCATGATTAACATCAAGGAATCATCTTCCACAAAGCACAGCATGAAGCTACAGCAGCATCCAGAGCTGCAGGGAAGAGCTGAGAACCCCTGTCCCTGGGGGAGCAGCACTTCTCCACAAGCACATTCCCAGCTGGCATCACAGGCTGACCCCTGGCTCAGCACTGCCAAACACACAGGCCTGAAAGGAGGAAAAAGAAAATGGAAATATTCAGTACCTTTTTCACATTTATCTTCTGATGTATTGGCCAGAAGTGGCGCAGTGAGAACGTGCATACAATGGTTGTAGAAGAAATTGAGAAATTCGCTCTTTTCTGTTTTCTAAAAAAAAAAATCACTTCATTAAACACTGGGATTTGTACACAGGCTTTTAAATAAGAAAGAACAGCAACATAGGAAACAGCCCCCACAGAATTCTACTGGCTCCTTCATTTGTTGGACCTGCAGGACTGACTTTGCTCAAGGAAGATTGGTTTTTGCATTTTGGGACAAATAACCAAGTTCACCATCACCAAAAAATCCCCACCATGCAAACATCTACTGAAAAAACATCAACAACAAAAAGCTTGACAAAACTTTTTTAATAAACACCTGCACAATGCCCCAAAATGGAAACGTTAAGCTTATTTTTGGCTAATTTAAATTGAGTATGAGAGCAGACCCCAGGCAATGTCAGGTTTGCAGCTCTGCTGAGGCAGTGCAGCATCTGCACCCCCACACCTCCTTACATTGGCCGTGGCCAGCATGTTCTCTGGGTCAATCAGAGTTCTCAGCAGCCCCATGAGCTGAACAGCTCCCCCGAGCTCTGGATCTGTGTCGCAGATCATCTGCTCAATGACTACATTGATGAGGAGGATGTCCTGCAGAAAAATCCCAAACAAACACACCACCAATGAGACAGTTTCAAGAGTGGAAAGTCATTTCTCTGTAATTTTTTGAAGACACATTTAAATGAAACTGAAGAATTGAGAGTTGCATTTGGATACAGAAACTGGCCAGCACACCCCTTCACACCTACAATTCTTGTTAGTCAGATTTCCAAAACTGTCAGTTCATACAACACCAACATGCTCAGAAATGTCTGGGTATTAAATCTACTTTTTCCTGTATTTCTAGAGGTTTGTTTTGCTGCTTTGTTTGTTTCTTGCTTGCCCAAAGACTGGTATACTGAGCAAACTGCAAACCACCATGACTTACATCATCACTCTGCTGGGCCTCTTGCATCACAAATTCTCGGACCATGGATGGGCTAAATTCTACTAGATAAGAAAATATATCTGTAGCAGCAGATCTAACTTGCAGATCATCCATTCCCTAATAAAGAGAGAAACTGATTAGCAAGAACAAATTTACTTGGTATTTATTATTAAGTAAAGCTACAAATCATAGGTAGCTTTACGTTTTGAGAACATCTCATTAAAAGAGTTTCTATGAGAAACCCAGTAACAGGGCTACAGAAAAACAACAATAAACCAGCAAAATTAATTGCAATGTTCAGGCAACAACAGCTGCTTCAACCAGAGGAGNTTGAAAAACGCATCTCTGTTCTGAGGTTGTAACGTCTGAGAAAAGGCGCAGAATTCCTTGAAGAAGTTTACCTGGTGCACAGGGAAGAAAGAATGACAGGTGGATTTGGGTCAGAAATCTCCCTGAAAGGAGGAAACAGTTACATTTTGTGGCAGAGTTTGTGTGCTGGCTGATTCTACAGAAATCCCTCAGTGAGTGCAGAAGTTTCACTGTTTCTCCTTCATCCCTCTCACTTACCAGTTCACACCGTTTGTCGTCATCTGTAGCTTCATCTGTCAATTGTGCAAAAACTTCTGATAAAAACTTCTCGTCTTCCTGTGCAACACACAAAAGGAACACACCTTACACAGCGCCTCTGGAAAACAACTTCCATCCTTACAGGATCCAGCCCAGCAGAAATTCCAGCTCTCCATCCAATTCATCCCAAAGAAGACAAATGCCAGAGCACACATCCAGCGGGATCTTTCCCAGGGCATTGTTTCAGCACTCCCTCGGAGCAGCAGAAGCAGCTCCAGGAGACCAGAGCCAGGTGAAGCTGAGCTCAGTGATGGCCCCTAAAACTGCAACTACAAAGTGCCAGCCAAGGGACAACTCTGCAGCCAGGCCCCATTACCTTACTCACAATAAAACCTCTCTCACTTGCACATGCTCTGCTTTGCCAAGCTAGGAAACTTCATGGACTATTACTGGCGTTTCACATTCACATCCTCTGTTACCAAGAAATATTTAAGTATATACAGGACGACACCTCACTCCTTGCAAAGCATTTCAGTCACCCCATAAGATGAAGAGGTACCCAAAAACCAGGGTGAACATCAGCATCTCTCAAGGGTTTGGGCACTTCTGCCCTTTGATTATTCTGCACTCTTTCACATTGAAAATGGTGTTGGCAATCTCTCAAATTCAAATGTTTCTGTTACCTTTTGAAAACAATGTAAATCTGACAGCAAATAGTAACATGCTACAGCTTTACAAAATTTTGCATCACTGCACCAATTCAACTCTATAATAAACTTGTGCATTGAACAAAAACGAACAGAACAGCAGAATTCCAATAAATACACATGAACTTTACATTGCAGGACACAGAGTGTGCTTACCTCTCTATTTTGCTGTGTGCTGTCACTAAAATCTCTGTGCTTTATTAGAGGAACTCAATACAGAATTTTTAGAGTTGCAGCAATGCTAACCAAAGACTGGCAAAGGTTTTCCTGACAATTTTAAGATGTGGGGATAGAAGTGCTTTACAAACAAATGATACCTGGAACCAACATCACAGGGAGTGCAACATACACAGATTTAGCAGTTTATTTTAAGCTTTGCTGGCTTAAACAGCTTAATTAAGTCTGTTACAAAAAAAACCCGAAACCATACTACAACCAGCAGCAGATACAGTAGAAAAACCCTCCTGCAGAACACCTGAGCCCAGAAACACCTCCTGCTTGTCTAAGGCTGCTGCTCAGCCAGTCCTGTGTCCTGGAGCACGGGATGGATGGAGGCTCCTGTCCTGTGGCTGCCCTTGCAGCAGCAGCACTGGGATCTAGAGCTCCATGGCACGTAGAAAGGAGCTTTGCTGCCGTGGCAAACACAATCTGCTGCTCCTCTAAACTGCCTTCTCCCAGGGAGCTTTGCCAGTGTATTTAGGGTAACAGGATGTCCCATGTGCCCCCCAAACCCAAAGGAGCTTTAGAGTTCCTGTGCCCAACAAGCTGATTTACACCACAGGCCTGTGAAAGCAGTCCTGGACCTGAGGTCTCCACTACCAGGGAATTTTCCTCAAGTGAGCTACAACATCTTTTCCACGTGTGCTTCCTTCTCAACCTGTAATTCTCAAGGACCAGCATGGTTTGTAAATCACCAGCCATCTCAGTTACAGACTTTAGAACAAGCAGGCAAACCTGTGTGCCACATATTCCATTTATGATGGCAAAGGCAGCCACAGGAGAACCAGCAAGGAACTGTCAGAGGATTTCAGAACCTTCTGCAAGGAGCACTCGAGGTAACAGCAAAGCAGCGTTCTCTGCTACTGCACAATTAAATACTCAGTGCTGAGCAGCCTCAGTGAAAAATAAAGAACTCTACAGAATCACAAATCTCTAAATGCCAACAGGACTGTGGTCCTTGGGAGCATAATACTGAATTTATTTTTAGTTTTTGAAAATATATGCAAAAAAATTTAAAGGAAAAACTTTAACACAAGCCATTAATTTTGCAAGAGGAATTTAATTTTTTGTTTCTTTCTCCTATGGAGCCACAAGGAAGATAGTAGAAAGAAGCCAAATAGCATACTCATGCAGTTCTCTAGTTTTATTTTCCAGTCCTCTATTGAACTCTTTACCACATTTCACCCATATCTGAACTCATCAGCATATTCCATATGGATATGTTATGTCTCCAGTGCCCCTTTCTTTCCACCATTTTTACTCCCTTCCTCTTCTCCTCAACTCTTGGTATTTCAGACTCTCCACACTCATCTCAAGAGGTCGGATGTATCCTACACAAATGCACCAATTTTGGACACAGAATAACAGAATAAAGCCACTTGGGTATGCATGAGTTTGCACAACACAGCAGCAATTGAAAACCCCAAAATGCCAAGAATTCACACAGCTCTTCACTGAGGCTCCTTCCAGGGTCCAAACCACCTTGAAGCCTCTTCTGACTACAAAGTGTGCAGGACAGCTTTTCATAAAGTGACAGCTTGGTTATTTATTAATCATTAGTTTAGGATATCAGAATGAAAAAAACCCCAGCAACTAATTACTCCATCTTTAAGACAACATGAACATTTGAAATTAGTACCATAATGTAACAGGAATGGTTCTGAACAAGCTCTTTTGAATCACAGATCCAGAATTTGTTACAAACCATCACAATGTCCCTAATACACAATACAAGTTGTCTGTTCCCTAAATACCTACACAAACTTGACCAAAATTGTATGTCGCTTAGGAATCAAGGAGAAAAATCTTCAGCTTTGCCACCCATTAAAAAATATTAATATACTCACCTGAAATGCACCTTTTCAAAATACAAAATCAAAGGTATCAGAGAGCAGGGGAAACATTCAAAACACTGTGCAAATGATGTGTGGGGTGAACTGTAATCCATTTTGAAACTACAGCTACAGGTATCTACACACAATCCATCTAGACCATAAGAAAAACCACTTACCTGCAACATACTGACAATCTCAACTTTGTTGAAGAAAATAAAGGAAGTGAGGGTAGAAAGAAAATTCTCTTCAAAAACAGATGGTGTCGGCAAGATGATGTCCTGAATATACTGTACCCTGTAAGTCTGGTGGATTTTTTGCCTGAGTTCAGAGTCTGTAATAGGAATAACCTCCTTAAATTTTGCTGTTTTGGTCAAGAACTCCCTGTGCCGTTTTGGCTGAGCCAAAGAAGGATCATACTCGAGGCATCCCACCACATCCATAATACACTCATCAGAGAACATCACCTCAAACAGAGTTGCTTTGTTGAGGAACAAAATCCCTCTGATAATTTCATACAAGTGATGCAAGCCTTCGGTGTTCTCTAGGTTCTCGCAGACTTGGAAAAGCTGCAGCAGTTTTTTAATGTAGCCTTCATTCTCCAAGGCCAGAGCCAGCTTTTCCCTACGGATGGGTGAGGAAAGAACAGAGGTAACTAGGTCAGCAATCTCTTCAAGTTTGTTGAGTTCACAAGTAGGGAGGTCAATCAGAGGACTGGTTTCAGGCATTTCCTCTATGTGCTCCTCTTCTGACTCAATAAGGTCCTGCGTGACTTCCACCGAAGGATCCTTGCCCTGAACCTGAGGGAAGAGTCACAAAGTTACTGGCTGATCCCAAAACCTACCTGAAAGTGAGCAGCTCAGTAAGTGAAATAACAACACATCTCAACTGCCCAGGGTGTCCCAAGGCAGCTGCAGTGGGATCTGAGCTCTCTGCTTCCTCACAGCACATTTCAGTTCCACTGCACTCCTCCACAAGCTGCTTCCTGAGCCAGCTGGGAGAGGCACAATTAAACCACGGAACTCTGGCAGTCCCTTTCTAATGAATCACACAAACACCACTCCCCTCCCAAAAAACACCTGAGCCCCACCGTTACAGTGATTTTTCAAAAGTCTGACATTGAACTAGGAAAAGAACAACTGCTGCTCTAAGCAGGGGCAATTTAAGACCTTGCTCAGAAAAGAACAATGATTTGCTTACTTTACAAGCAGGTTTAAAAAGGATGCACAAATACATCAAGTCACACAAGACACTAAAATCCCTGGAGAAACCAGCATGTTTCAGTTTACTGTACCTGGCAGATTTTCTCCCAAATTTCATCACAGCCAGCTTTTTCTTGAAAACTCAGTGCTAAATCATAGTTCTCTGCTTCTGACCAAACAATCAGGGTGTCCTGTTTGAGGTAAAACCAAGAAAGTAATTGTTTCTGAAGCGGGTCTGTACTGCATATTAATCTCTATTCCTTTACAGCCAATGTCTACAGAACAAATAATTTCAATTAAAACGACCCTTGTCAAAAAAAGTATATAAACTACTAAAATATTAAATCACCTGTTCTGCCATAGGGAACATCAACCTTCTTTCTTGTTTTTTTATGACACCTACATTACACAAAACATATTTAAAGATACTAATTTTCATATCCAAGCCACTTATGATGGCATTTTTCTGCCAGATATGTTCCTTGAGCCAACAGTCTTGAAATTGGAATGCAACACACTAGATTAAGGAAACCTACAATAGAACAGGTTAAATATATTCATATTCAGTAAGGTAGAAACAAATCCCCTAGGATTTCAGTTTTCCCCTCAAAGTGTTTAAGACAGCCCTAGCTAAGTGAGATATAATACTTAGTTAATGTTCAAATGTCCCTTTCTGAATTAAAAACCATACATCCTGAATAAAACAAAACACTATGTTCTTACTAAAGTTACAACTTTAAAACTTTAAGCCTAAGTTCCTACAAAGTTATCTTGCCAGTTATTTTCATTTGTGCCAGGTTCTCCCTCTCTGTTACTATTGTCTCCAACAATTCAATTTGTGCACTTGCACAGCAGACATGGAAGCTTCAATGGAATTTCTGAAAAGGCTAAAATGGTTTTTGAAGAGGTTTTATTAGGACACTTGCTGCTGTTCCTGTAAGGAATGCAAGCCTGCACTTGAGCATTCACATATAGAGTGGTTGTGGTTTAACCCAGCTGCCAAGGAAGCACCACACAGCTGCTCACTCACTTCCTCCCACCACTGGGGTGGGAAGGAGCATCAGGACAAGGTGAAAGTTCTGTTCTTCAGGTAAGAACTGTTTCAAAAAAGAAATAAAGTAAAATATAATGAGTAATTATAATAGTTACAGCAAAAAAAAGGGAGGTGAAGAAAAGAATAAACCCTGACAGGTAAGTGATGCTCAACAGGGCTGCTCAGCATTACCACAGCATTGCACCAGCTACTGGGATGAAAATTAACTGTCCCAGACAAAAGCAGGAGAACAGCAAACTCATCTTAATATCAATATTTCCAAACTGAGCAGCTCTCTGCTAACTCTCCAGTCTATTTGATGAGCTCCAGCAAAACTGTTCAACATTCCAAGTTTGTTGACTTCCTGAACTGTTACCACAGTTTTTAAAATACTCAAGTGTTTTTTTAAACACTAGCAAGCCCTTGCTTAATGGTCAGCAAGGTAATTTAATTTCCACATTTATGATGTTCAATATTCACCACACAACTCATCGAGGCTGATTAAGTCTTTAGCTTATGCATCACTTTTAGTAACACAAAAAATTAAGAGTGGTACCTTTAAGCTCAGCAAGGAAACCCAAAGAAACACCTGATTTTTACACATTTCTTTAGAGAAACAGTTTGGCTGTTGTAGAAAGAATGGAGTTCAATGCACTGTGGTTTCAGCAGCGTTGTGAGTTGTTTATTTATACGACACTTGCACTTTTCTCCTACAGAGATAAATATCGAACAATTTTATGGCTACTACAGAATTCCAAATCTGAAACGTTTATCTTAAAACATTCTGTGCAAGTACTGATGCCCTGACACTGAAAATCAATGCGTTCCCAGGTAAGCTGAGCCTCAGAGGTGCTTCACTGAACAAAGAAGGACACACACATTCAGCAGCCCTATTCATAGCTCAGGATGATTCAAGTAAGAGAATTAATGCAGGAACTCAAAATTACTCCAGGCACCCAGGGACTGCAGTCAAAAATTTGTGAAGATTCTCGAGTTCCTGAATGGTGCTTGTTACAATCTGCACTGCCCACACAGAGCAGAAGTTATATAAGCTTTTCCAAAAATATTTCAGAAAGACTGAAAGATGGTTTCAACAGAAAATAATTGTCCAATACCAATATAAGACGTGCTCATCTGGCACACACTTCCTGCATGACCTCAGACAACCCACAAAGAGCACAGACAGACAGATAGACACCTTCCACGCCTGGCTCTACCACTCCCACCTGCTTGGAGGTGATGCTGCTCCATCCATGAACAACAGCAATGCTCCTTAATTCACTCAACCACCACACAAAGACAAAGAAGATGAATTCTTAGCAAAAACTGAAACTCAGAGCAGTTCAAACCCTTCTGCAGTGCTGGTACTGGTTTGCACAGTGCCTGCTACTCCACCTCTCCGTGTTCCTGCACTGCACAGGGGAGCAGATGGGGAGCACGTGCTGATAAAGAATCCAGAGGGAAGACATGTTTCCACTGACTCAGTCCTACACCTAACCTGCCACACGCTAAGGTGAACGCTCCTGCTGGCATCAAACAGGAGTGAAGAAGCCCTCTGGCAACTGCTCTAACAGCACCCCTGCCTAAGTGTGAAATCCCAGCCACCAGGAGCTCCTACTTAGCCTCGAGCAAGGCGCTCTGTTGTCACACGGGTGATGGCAACTCTGGGCAAAAGACAGGATGTGCACACGAGCTTCATCTCAGAGCTGCAAGCAGCACACCCAAAGGAAGGGTAACACCAGCAGAGGCGTGTAACTCTCAAAGACTACACCCCAAAATCCAGGGGGACCTAAAGCTCTTCAGGCTCTCATGTCCTTTGCATCCATCTAACTCGAGATAAGTTTACATTGTATGCTGAGCAGCTTGGCACCTATGTCCCACCCATCCCAGCCCAATTTCCCTTGAGAAAGCAGCCGTGATGACAGTGTGCCCAACACCTGGACAGAATGGATTCCCCAGGAACCACAAACACACCGGGGCAGGGAGGTAACAGGCCAGTCCTGTTTGGGGTTAGTCAATAGCTACAGCACGATTGGCACTGATAGTGTAATACTGGCAGTCACAGACTGATGCACAGCACCGAAAAACCGGTGGTTGGTTTCCTTTTTCTCACAAGATGCTGTTATGCAAACCACAATTAAGCGTTAAGTGCCCTCTAAGTCCACTCAAGTCTCATTTACATGAGGACAGATGTGTAGGCAGGGCACGTTTCTTTTCCATCAGGCTGCACCACCCCACATCTGAGACCATCAACTCGAGGACAATGCTCTGTGGCAAACTAAATGCTGCACGAGGTTATACAAACCTTAAAGGGTGAGGAAAACAATTTCTGCCACACAGACACGAAAGCATTCGTATCAGAAATAAAAGCCAGCCAAAATAAACCTCAGCTTGAGTTTTTCTAAATTATGATCTACCTTTTCCACAAGAAAAATGGTAACAAAAGCTACTTAAGTAATTTGAAATTTTGCTACCAATGAAGTAAAAAAGGCCTACAATAATCAGTTGTCGTTTCAGGAAACAGGGTGTGAAAGGAAGCATTTTAAAACTTTAAAGCAACAAAATGTGCATTTGTATTTCACTATGTATAAGTTTGCTCTGGTAAACAGGAAGCAGTTCAAGACTCTTGGCTTCTAGAGCTCTGCAGAGCTCCTTCCTCAGCATGGCCACCCCCAAGGAAAGCCTACAGCCACCCATCCCTAACAAGGGAAAAGCAGGAACCACAGCAAACAGCCCCCTGGAACGGCTGGCCCAAAACCCCACCTCACTCCTAAAGCGAGCCAACCAACCAAGCTCACCAAACAACAAAGTCTCTTTCTCCAACTCACACTGTAACTCGTCACTATAACAAAACCCTCAAAGATGTGTCCCTCTGTGACTTAGGAAGAACAAAATTACTGTTTTCCAGTGCTGAAACACTTCTGGATACCACAATGATAAAAAACAGTATCAAACACTGAATGAAAGGAACAGACACTCTACTGTAGAACAAAGGAATAGACAGAAAAAACTCCAGAAAACCCATGAGAACAATGCAGGCAGAGATATCAAAACTTCATGCTGAAAAAGGGAAAACAATAAATGCAGAAGAGATTGAGTAAGCTGATTTTTTCAGTGGATGAAACAAAAATAACCTACTAACACAGCTACCAATGTTTTACTTCTATGACCTGCAGGAGGTTTACCCCCAGGAAAGGTAACTTCCACCATGGCTTGTGGCCTTACCTAGGACAACAGGAGCTTTCAGGGCTTAAAATAAAAACTAAACAGCAACAACAAAGGAAAAGATCCACAAAGAAACATTACTTCGTGTTATTTCCAGAAAAAGAACTCAAAAAATAAAAGTAAATACACTTCAACAGAGCTGGCCAAAGCTTAGCCTCCCTAATTTTGCCATTGTTTCCAATGGACTGGCATGGGAGACAAAAGTTACATGTACATGTCTCCAATGATATTTCCTGTAATGAATTCAATATTTATCCAAATTGCATATATTATCTTCAAAGCCTGAAGTTAAAAATGTATTTTTGTAAAAATTAATATTATTATGTGGATTTTCTAGAAACATACTAATTTCCAGAATATATATGAAGTGTTCAGCACCCACAGGCTTCTAAGCAAGTTTTTCACCTCTATAAAAAAACACCATCAACAATTCCACGTCATCCTGCTTCTCCTTTTTTCCTGAAAAATGCAATTACTCCAAGCACAACACAATTCCACAGCATCAGCAACCACAGAAAATAAAGCCTAGCAATAATACTTGCCTGCTGTTTTTGATATGCAGTATTTGGATTTATCTTCGATTCTAACAGTAGTGAACCTGAAAAAGGTACAAAGAGAGATTTACTGAATCCAACAAAACAAACATCTCCACACATCTCACACCACTGCCCACGTGCCAGCCAACAGACTCTGAGCTTAATCCAAATCTCACAGAAAATCCAAAAGAACCGCCTTCTTTAAATACAATTTCCTAAAATAAGCCAGGTAAGACAAAATTCAACAGGAATATCCCTATTAAAATACATTTTTCTCTTCTAGTTTAGTCCAAAAGCCACTGTAGCACTCTTTTCTCCCGAAATCTGGTGCAAGAACCAGCTTGTTTAGTGGTCTTTTAGGCCAACCATACAAATTCCAGCAGGTAACTGTGCTGCCCAACATAAAAATGTTTTTGCCCCGAGAAGCCACGTGGGCCACTTGCTTTTCTTCCCTTCAGCTGCCCTTCAGAAGTGAATCATGCGGCTACTATAAACGCAGGGACTTTATCTTGTGTATGCAAGTAGTGTATGTCTCCTGGCAACAGCTCCGGAGCAATTTATACCACTCTTAGGTGGTTTATTTCGCACATTAGCACCTGTCGGCTCACAAAGTGGGGAGCACGTACCTCCCCCCGCTAAAAAGACCCTTTAAGGTGACTTTAAAGTGTAATAAAACACAAGGGACGCCACCCGACTGGAACACAACCAGTGAATTCCTGAGAAGAGGAGCAACAAACAAACAACTTTTTTTTACAGCAGTAAGAAACTGAGGAATAGAGCACCTCAAAAGCAAAGGATATTGCTCTGAAAGAGAACAAAATGTCCTCACACGTCACAGCTTCAGCTCTGTTCAGGCTGGGCAGCTGGGGTAACTGCATGGGGCTGTCAGGGGAGGTTTAGGATGGATTTTAGGGAAAGGTTCTTCCCCCAGAGGGTGGTCGGGCACTGCCCAGGCTCCCCAGGGAATGGGCACGGCCCCGAGGCTGCCAGAGCTCCAGGAGCCCTTGGACAACACTCCCAGGGATGCACAGGGTGGGATTGTTGGGGGGTCTGTGCAGAACCAGGAGCTGGACTGATCATCCTGATGGGTCCCTTCCAGCTCAGCATATTCCATAATTCTATGAACTGCGAGGGGAAAAGTCTAGGACCACGGTAGCAAACGCTGCTGTGGCTTGTGGGGTAAGGAAACTTCACTCGAGCCGCAAGATAAGGGAAGGCACTGAGGGTGGAAATGATAATAATAATAACAGCAACAATAACCCTGTGGGGTCTCCCAGGGGAGGGCACCATCAGCCCAGCCCGGCGATGGTGGGCGGCAGCCCCGGCCGGGGGGCGAGGGGAAGGGGCCCGGGCGGCCTGGGCAGCCCCGGCCACGCTCTCACCGTCCGACTCGGCGCGCACCAGCAGCGACATCCCCTTCAGCCGCTCCACGTAGCTGGAGGAGACGTGCCCGGTGCCCCTGTCGTCCCATTGCCGATCCTCGTTGAGCGTGTAGACCTTCACCCGCCGGCGGGTGTCCGACATGGTGCAGCCCCGGGCCCGCTCCGCCTCCGCGGGGGCGATGGAGCGAGGGCGGCGGGGAGCAAGCGGGGCCGCCGGGCCGCTCAGGGGCACCGCGGGGCCTTTAACGCGCCGCTTCCCATGGCGAGTCAGCGCCGCCGCGCCCCGGCCCGGGCCTCGCTGGCGCCGCTCCGCCTCAGCAGCTACCACAGCGCCGCCGCCATCTTGTAACCCGGCTCTGGGCCGCCTTTCTCTTCCTCCCCGCCCGGGCACGGGCTCCCCTCGCAGGGGCTACGGCGGCCGCCCGCTGCCGCCNACAGACAGGGGCGTGTGGGCGCAGCGCTGCCTTCTAACGCACAAGGCGGCTGAAGGGGGAAAGGGCTCGCATGTTCCCTCGAAAAAACGGAGTTTTTCTTTTCCTCTTGCAAGCCTGTTTAAAAGCTGGTGCCACCGCTGACGAAACACAGGTGTCCCCCCCTCACGCCACAGAGAGTGCCACCCACCGCCATCTCACAAAATGACGGGCGAGCTCCGCACCCTGGCCAGGGTACATTTAAACAGCACACGCAACTGAAACAGAGTTTCAATTTTTAGGAAGAAAAGGCGTTTCCAGCGTCACAAAACGGCAGAAAGGTTAGTGAGCGGCATCTCCTTAGAGCAACAGCCATAGTGTAACACGCGGTCTGTGCCTGCTTTGTACATCGCCACAGAAGGCTCGAAAGCTAAACTGAAGCTGAAGCTTCAAATATGAGGGAGACGTGCTTAATTAGCCCTTACACACAGAGTACAATTTAGGACAGACCACTTGCCAAGCATCGTGGAGTCTAAACACCTTCTACAAGTTTCCTCTGTACTAGAAATAAAAAAATTATTACATCTCTGTGCTTGCGTGGGAATGGGGGAAAAGACCCAAAAGCGTTCAAGGAGTGAAGCTCACTGTGTGAAACAGTGGGACACTGGGGACGAGGGGAAGCTTGGATGTGTCTCCGAACCCAAATTTTGAGGCTGTGAAGGGGAAGGAGGGAGGACGAGTTCTCCTGAGGCCAGGGCGTGCCCCATTCCCAGACAAAGCCAGACTTTCCTGGCTCTTGCCTCACGGTGAAAGCAGTCACACCGGTATGGATGGCTCTTATTCACACCACTGCCATTTCTCTGCTCTCAGGTTCAAGAGCCGCTCCAGAGGAAGGGAAAGAAATGTTTCCAACAAACTGCGCAGCTCTAAGCAACAATGTGCAACTTTTCCAAACATTCTCTGGGCAGATTTAGCGAAGTTAACATGTAAGTAACATTCAAGTCTCACCTTTTGCACTGATGTTCATTGTAGCAGCCCTCTAAGACTCATCATTCAGCCAGCAAGAAAATACACTATACACCTCTGAGAATTATCATGTACTTATATTTAGCTGGATAGGAGCACGCTTTGGGAC
Source organism: Toxostoma redivivum (assembly GCA_013397375.1). Taxonomy (NCBI): domain Eukaryota; kingdom Metazoa; phylum Chordata; class Aves; order Passeriformes; family Mimidae; genus Toxostoma; species Toxostoma redivivum. The sequence goes on from VXBI01000717.1 coordinate 215,507, forward strand.
GTGTGCATCCTTATGGATAAGTGAGTCAGTAACTATAAAAAGACCATGTTTCAAGTGGTTTCAAAACCCTGGATTGAGAGTCACACAAACCAGTTTACAGTCAGGTACCACACAAGCCTTCCTTGCTCCATTTTAGTGGTCTTTCCTCACAAGGTTTTACACACTGAGCATATTTCTACCTTAAGAGAAAACTCATTAAAAAGCAAACACACAAAAAGAAACACAAACCCCAATGGCCACAGCATATTCTGCCTCAGGACATCTGCTCCTCATGAACTCTCTCTCCCCCCTCTGCACGACTTCTGTGCGTGCTTTTCAGCTCTTCAAACCAAATGCACAAAAATAAAAGCATGACTTCTACTCATGATTAAATGCAGCACTTCTCAGGATATATAAAACAGCAAGAAACCACAGCAGAGTGTTTTGGAGCAAGTTCTTTGGTGAATAGTTACAGTAAGGAGATATGTGAATTAGAATTGGCATGAAAACCTATTTCTCATGCTTCAGCTGTGAAATAAATCCATGACCTCTTCAGGCATGAACTCAATGACCTCTGTGGAAAAAAAAAAAATCACTCCAGAACACACTGGGATTGCACTCACTGGATGTGGGGCTTCTCTTTGCCCAAAACAGCATCCAGGGGCTTGTAAAGGCCAGCATGACCCTGCCATTGCTACCCACAAGCAGCAAGGCAATTCTGGGGGCTCTGCCTGGACAAGACACACAATACTTGCCCCAACAAATGTTACATACTGGATTTAAACCCAGACTAACACAGGAAAGCACAAGATGCACAGAAAGCAAAGCAACATTTTCCACTGTGGTATTCCACCTGCCAGCAGCTCATCTTTCCCCATTACCACTTGATATCAAGTTATCAATGTTGAGAATTTCTATTCTTCATCAAAACAAAGGGTTTCATTAGGGTAGGCAGCAGAGTAGCTCACAAGGATCACAACATAAGCAGCACAGAACTCCTTTTTTTCTGTTTTCCCAAGCAAGACAGACTACTCACTCTCAAATCACTTAAAATTTCTTGGAGTGAAATTAAGAGACTTTATCATTCCCTCTGGCAGGTAATCCCAGAAGAACAATTAGGCCAGCTCTTACACTTTTATGATAGCACTTGTAATATTTATTGCTGGCATTTAAAGGTACCCCAGCTCTTGAATTTTTGCACCTGCATGAAAAGTTCAGACTTGTCAAATAAAGGCATTTCTGGCCCTCCTGAGCTGCTGCAATGCTGCACCTGCCCAGCTTCACTCTCCAAGGCAATTCCTTTCAATGGCTCCACTTAAGACAGGTCATTACAGAAGCTAATTATGTTGAGCAGTAAGAAAGAAGAAATAAATCACTGTTCCAAACACAAAAACCCATCTGCTGCAAGAGGACTGAGCTTGTTCTCTCGAGCACTTTGGACCCACCTGGTTTCTGATCATAGCTGAGCCCACCTGAGAGCCAGGCAGCTCCTGGAGAGCCGGGGATGTCCTTCCCTCCAGGAAGGGTCAGAGCAGCACTCACTTACTCAACTCTTGGCTCCCATGGAGCTTCCCTCCTCAGGTAAGAGCAGCTGCTTTCTGCTCCTCCCAGCCAGCTCCCAAGTGTGCTCTTCCCCCGCCCCTTCCCACAGGGCCTAAAGCTGGTTCCAGAGGCAGAAAGTCAGGCTGACTGTACAGGTTCTGCCACAGCAACATTAAAGTCATTTTGCTCCTTTATCATTATCTAGCGAACAGACAATGCCCCAGCACTGCAGTAGCTGCTTTACTGGGACAGCCTCTCAGAAATCAGTGGACAATAAAGGGATATAACCCGTGGAAAACCACTTAAATTGGGGACGTCCATTTCTGGAAAGAGTTATCAGAAATGGCAACATTTGAGTTTCTGCTCAGGGACTTTTAGCATTGACCTATATAATTTTATTAACACTATTCATATGTAACAATCATGTATCAGTCAACTGTCACAGGAACAAGTGACATCCAAATTATTACTAAGAAATAATAAGACACAGCCCTCAAAGAGGAGGAAAAGGCTGCCAAGGAAATCTTTCTTCAATCTTTCTAAACTTTTTCCAATTTTTCAATCTTACATGATGAAAGACAGAGACAACTACAGAGCAGCATAGCAGTCATTTTTTTTCCTTCTTTAATCCTTTAACTTAAAATAAAAAAGGAGTCATTTTTACTGTACATTCCCATTTCTCCTCTCCCCAATGCTTTTTCTTTCAGGTGGTTCAGTGCCCACTTGCCATCAGGTGGGAAGTTGATTTTCTGATTAGTTCTGCATACAAATTGGTATGCAAAATCAGAAGGACCCTGCTTGATTTTCCACATCTGTACCTCACAGTAGAAAAACAAGTCATACTCTTGAGCCCCTGGCAAACGTTTTGAAGTCTAAAAGAGATCAGTGAATTCACTGATGCAACGTAATTAATAGAGGGATTAAGACACTCCTAATGAGAGTGTTTTAGGGAGGAAGATTTATCACATCAATTGTTCAGTCCAAAAAATATTTTAATTTTAATGTTTTAATTATGTATTTTAAAAGTTAGTGCTAATGAACCCAGGTGATAAGGGGTGATGTTTCAGCCAAGTTCTGCTCACCTATTGTAAAGGTCTGAACCTTTTGAGAGCAATGTATTAATCTAAAACAGCATCCATCATGTTAAAGGTGACACTTCTAAGTCTTTGTGCCTTGCTCAACTTTCTTGTACACTGAAAAGTCAGTAAAACTTTGGCCAAAGTGTACAGGATAATTCCTTCTCCCACAAAAGAGTTGTTCAGTTCTTACATATTCACAGTTTTAGTTTGAGTGGCTAACTCAAAAGAGAAGAATCTTTAGCACTGAAATATTTTCTCAGTCTATAGAATTCCATGTTCTTGTATTCTTATCTCAACCTCGCTGCACAGGATGAGGGCATTGCTTGTTTCTGGTTTTGCTTTAAAGTTTTTAATCAGTTTGAAGGCTTTGAAGTTCTACATCACCTTTAAGCATAAATAGTGTCTATTTTATAAATATGATTCACGACCATCCACCTGCAGATTCTTGTGAGGACATGTAGAGGTTCTAGCAAAGGTCACTTGCATTTTCACCAGCTATCATGCCTTTTTTCCTGAAAGAGAGAAAACACTTTGTAACCAACTCATTATACCAAGGTATGAGATTCAAGAATGTTCCTTAAAACCAAGATTTCCTCAGTGAATTTTCCCTTCTCTTTGAGCTGTCAATCATTCCTAGAAGGTTGTCACAGATTGGCAAGTGCACTAGTGGGAACTCGAGGCAATCTTGCTGTGTAACTGCTCCTGATTTTTACATCAAACACCTTCCTGTTCTAGCAGCTTTCTAAGAATGACAAAACCCACACAAATTTTGGGAAAACTTGAGGCATAAACCTTCCTGGAAATTACTTCTAAGGAAGAGTTTTGGCCATTTCATTATTGGACTGAAATCTTCTCCACTATTGACTTAATAAAGCAGCTTCTTTTTTTTTTTCCCCTCTTCCAATACCCTGTTTGGGTTTTTTTTTTTCTTTAAAAGGCAGAGGAAAAGGATGTTGGAGACGAACAACAGAGGGGGCTGCCCAAACTGCTCAGCACAAAGCCAGAGTGCCACAATTCCTCAGCAGAGCTGTGGAGCGCAGCCCTGAGTCAGCTGGAGCTGCTCAGCTGGCCTCACCTGTCACTGGGATGACGTGGATGTGTGTGGAACAGCCCCTCCCAGGACAATGCTGTTTTTGTCTGTCAGGGTTTTCAGGGTGCTGCTGGCTGGGGACTGCAGGATTTTCCTTGAAAGCCTCATTCTGCCATCAGTGGGGTCACGGCCAAAGTATTTCACCTGGTGAGGAAACAGAGCACTTTCACACTGACCAACTTCAAGAGCAGGAAATGGCATTTTCCTTCAAAGATAGGTTTGAGTTTTGATCCATTTGATGCTAGAAAAGCCATAAATAGGCATCCTCTAGCCTATACTATTATTAAATAATGTGGTGCATAGACAACAAGAGTATGACATTAAATAAATCTAATTTGAATGATCAGGCTTTTAACTAGCACAGAAAGGGAATCCAATGTGGAAAAATATTTTCTTCATAAACACGAAATAAATAACTAGAAAAGAATCAAGTTTTAAAATACAAACAGCATTTTATTTGCATTTTAAAGTAAAAAAAAATAATTACCTGAATTTCTTGTCCAACTTCTAGTCCCAGGGCACTAGGATGTTTAATCTAGAACAGAGTGGTTTTTAGAAATAAAATTATCAGAGTTGGTTAAAAAAATCCCTTCTTTCAGTGGTTCTTCATGCTACACTTCAACCCAGTGGCTCAAGTTAAACCTTAGGAACAACAGGTTTCTGAATATTACATGGAAAAGGGTATTGCAGAGCCAAAAAACTTGGTGTAAAAACAACTGCAGCAGTCACAGCTGATTCTTTGCAGCTTTAAGTACAGGGCAGGAAGAATTAGAACAACAAAGTGCTGCTAATTAAGAGCTTTTAACCTGGAAATGGACTGTGGAACACCAGGGAGTGTGTTACAGCCATCCAACTGGTTAGAAATAAATCTCATTGCCCATTTTATACCTGCTTAAGGATGGGTTACCTTTCTTTGATCCAGCTGTGAATTATGAAGTAATACTGGGGTCATGTTTGGGTACAGTTTTACCATCACTCCAGAATCTCTGCAGCAGGAAACAGCACAGTTATTTCAAAGTGCATCAAGAAAAATCCACATTTCACTCTGCATATGGTCCCCAAAGCAAGTATTTATCAACTTCTCATAAACAAAGTTTTACTCATCCCTTTTTAAAAATCTTTTATCCACCATAACATGTCCACTCATTTCCCCTTAACTGAAAGTGGATGAGAATTTCTTATTTCAGGGCAGTATTTCAGTAATAGGTACCATCCAAAATGTAATTTTTACAAGACAAATACTGTGATGAAAAGTGGAAAGCAAACTCATGCCATCACTTTCAGATTCAAAGATGAAAAAGGCCCTAAGTTTTATAATTTAGGGACATCCTAGAAAAACTAAATAACAGCAAAAAAAACCCCAGCTTTATCAGGAAACAAAATCTTTTTCCCATAAAAAGTATCAGAAATTATGCAGGTGCCAACATCCCCAGCATAAGTTTGGCACTCTTAAAAAAACAATGATTATTTTACATCATATTTAGCTATCAGGAATACAGCTATGTAAATAAATTAATTTCAACTCCAAAGCATTTTTATACCTTATTTCAGTAATTGTGGCTGTATAAATTGCCCCAAATTCCAAATTAACTTCTTGCTGTAGAATAAAAAAAAAAAGAAACCAGTAAGACAAAGTCACAAAGAGCCAAGTGGAGAAGTTCAAGGCAGAAGTGTGTCCTTACATCATCTTTGCAGATTTCCCCAATGAATTCCCTGGCTTCATGCATTGCCCCTGGTGTGGGGGCAAACACAGAATATGTCTCCTCATCCAGCTGACTCACAGTCACACCTGAAAAATGGGGATTTAGGAGAGCAGAAAGGCACACTCAGTAAAGACTTGCTCAGAGCACAATGGCTTTGCACACTCATTAAGACCTCAGACTTAATAATTATTTCATCTTCTTCAATTTAGCCATTGAATAACTGCACATTGCCACCACCTCCTTGCAAATACCTCAGTGCTTGTGGGCCATAAAGGAACACAAAATTTTTTTATAATCCTTTAAAGGCAGGGAAAAAAAATCCTGAATAAATGTTGAGGGTTATGAATCAATTTCCCAGAGATTTTTAATAATACATGCATTACTAGCTGAGGGAAATGAAAGTGTTTTGGAGCCAGAATGGTAAAATTTCTTTAAAATTTCCTTCTAGAGCTCTGTGGCCAGACCACACAGACTTGCAACCAAAGGGAAATAGGATTTTTCCTTTTCTCCACCCCAATCCCCTGAGAAGCATTAATCAAGATTAATTAACCAGAGCATTAAGGGTTTCAGGTCCAAAGCAGAACATCTACCTGTACTCTACAGATATCAGTATTTTATCATCCTCAGTTTGCACTGAGCATTGAAACAGCTCAACGTGCAAGCCTGAAACAAAGGGAAACACATGAGGAGAAATTATCACAGGGATCAAAAATGTCTCACCAGTCTGTGCTTGAAGTTTTTTCAAATTGTAAGCCCCAGGACCAACGAATCTTAATCTTTTTGATAAGGGAACGTGGATAGTTTCTGAAAGAACATTTAGAAATCCTTTGAAGTGCTAAATAGAATCATCTTGAAAGCTATCACACAAAAAGGCACATTCCTTCAGCTTTTCATCTCCCACAGCTACCTGTGGTATTGCTGAACAGGGATGTAATTACAGGTAAGGACTGAAACAAATGAACACACAGAATACACTCTGATGCCTGGAAATTATCTTAAACCATACTGACACTCTCAACTATATTAATTCTGATTTTGTGAGAGCTTAACAACTTCACTTAAATTCTGTTTTCTGGTGTACACTGATACAGAAGTGCTGCCTCACGTGGCAATAAAAATCCCCCCAAAATACCTAAAAATGACCAAAACCCCTTCACAAATTATCCCCACAGAGCAAAGATAATATATAACAATTAATCACTAAAAAAAAAAAATCTATTTGAAGTGGAAGGTTATTGTTAAAAAGGTAATTATGAAAGTTGTAAATTCACACAATAACATTACCTACAACTGGTCCACTTTCTTTTCTGTTAGGTCTGGGTTTTGCCAGTGTTTGGTTCATAATTTGTAAAATCTCCCTTTTTGCAGCTAGAGGGAATAATAATAAAAAAACCAATAATTTTGTATATGATTAAAATAAATATATCAAGTTTTTGTCATACAGTAGAAAAACATTCCTTGTCAAAACCTGTCTCCTGCCTAGCTGGAGAATGTCAAGCTGAAAGTTTTCCAACTCATTAAATCTTTATTAAACCACATAGCTTCATCTTCTCATGTGCTTCAAGAATATTTTAGCTGCACATGTCAGAATGCAGATGGCAGCAAGTTTCACGTGTAAATATAGCTGAATTTATGTGAAATGAGAGAAAGTTTGCTGGTATTTTTATAACATCATCCTGCTGGATTTAAACAAAATCATGTAACATGTGTTAGTCCAAATCATGCAATGGCTGAAGTTACTTTGAAGTTGGTTTGGAGCTTATTGATTAAGCCAAACCCATTTCATAAAGATAGAACCTTGGGTTTTTTTTTCCACAATGAGAACAAAAAAAATGAACAGTTTATTATTTAGTTTGACAAAACTTCATACCATTTATCACTTAACATGATAAAATGGTGTAAATCCAAGCACAGACCTACCTGTAGCTTGCTGAATAGCTTCCACCACTATTTTTATTGGGATTCCTGGCAGCTTGAGATCCACCTGACATGAGAAGAATTAAGAGCCATCATCACCATGTCAGGAAAGCTCTTCTAATACTCAGAGTTTCACTTGAGGAAGATTTCATGCCACAATACCTGCAGTGCTGTTATCCCTTTGTTGGTGCCTGCCAGCTTGAAATCCATATCTCCATAGTAATCTTCAATTCCCTGCAGCACAGACAGACAGAACCAAGCTGGAGTCATCCCAATGCTCCAAAAACACTGAGGAATTACTTTGGAGACTTCCAAATTTTGTTCAGCTTTATTTTGCTGTTCAGGACTAACACTGTTCCCTTCTGTCCTTGGAAATTTAAGAGCTTTTGTGGACAAAAAAGCTGATCTTGTGCTGTCAGTGCCTGCACATTTTCTTCCCCAGCCACTCTTCCAAGTGCTAATTCTCCACCCAATTTCATTTCTGTAAATTACTCATCTTTTTTTCCCATAAGGAAACACAATATTAATTGGAAGGAGAAAGCTTATGAATGTTTAAATAACTAATCACACGAAAAATAAGAAACACAACTGGACATTACATACAAACTTTTAAAAATAAGGAATTTGGGAGATAAACCAGAAAAGATGCAAACTAATTTTTCCAGGAGTGATGCTCCAGAATTGGCTGGGTAAAAGGTCCCAGGAGAAGGCCAGGAGAGGTCTTGTTTAGCACCAATCAGTAAAAGCAGCAGTGTGAGGAGCACTCACCAGGATGTCTGTCAGCAAGCGATAGTCCTCGATGTCCCCTCTGCCCTGGCTGCACTTGGTGACCAGGCCTATGGCCACACCTGCCACTGCACTGGACACTGGAACTCCTAGGAGTGCCAAAAATTACATTTTTGAAGCCTTGAATCGTTTCCAGATCCTGTAATACGTTATCGTTTATCCTTTTCAGTGACTCATTTTGTACCTGCATCCATTAATGCTAAACTTCCACCACATGCAGAAGCCATGGAGGAGGAGCCTGGAGTTAGAACACAGGAAAAATAAACAGGGATTAAACACTGAAAAATGGGTCTCAATACAAGCTAGAGTTATTTTCCTCATCCTGTAGCATAAAAATGCCCCCAAATACCATTTTATTAAACCAAGAAAGGCCCATTGTTCATGAACATGTACATGCTTTTTATTTTAAATATTTCAGGTAAAAGTTACTAAGAACATTTAAACTGAAATCAACTCTTCAGCATGCCTATAAATCAAGTTTGTCCAACCTAAGCTTTTTAAGAACCAAATTTAATCCCCAGCACTAGGTCAAAACAAGAAAATCCTAATACCATTTGATTCTAAGACTTCAGAAGTAACTCGGATTGTGAATGGGAAATCCTGGGGTATAACTGGTTTCAAAGCTCGTTCTGCCAGTGCACCTGTTTAAAAAAAAAAAAAAAAACAACAAAATAACCACGAAGTGATCCATAAATAAAAATCAGATAAAATATTGGAACTTTCAGCATGGGCTTACCATGTCCAAGCTCTCTTCTGTTCATCCCAGTAACTTTGCCAATCTCATTGGTTGCATAAGGTGGAAACTATAAAGCAAAAAAAAATGTGTAGACAGAAAATTAACCTGCTTTTCTTTTCCATTTTAAAACATACACTTAGAAAAAGATCTTTGAAGTTTTGGTGCATCTCAAGGTAAAAATACATTAAAAATAAAATAATCAAATCACCACATGACTTCTATCAGTCACTTGGTTTGCAAACCAGGACCAGTTTAGGTAATGTTTAGTAAATGTTTTCTTTCCACAGGATTAAAGAGAATAAAAGAATAGCAATGTAGCTAAGAGAGAACACAAGAAGCTTCCTCCAAATAAACTTGTTAAACAACCTAGCAGAAATGTTATTTCTGTCACAGAGATAATAGAACAAGATCTGCCTGTTGCCTGTAGGAAATACTTTGGGCAAGCTCCAAAGGCTGAGAGAGATGCAAGATGTAAAAGCATTTATTTACTACTGCTGTGCCACGTCAGCTGAACATATTAATAGAGTTTACTAAAAATAATAGCACAGGTTCATCCTGCTTTCAGTAAGAACCTGTTCTGAGGGAGCTCACTTCATGTTATGGCATTGAAAAGGCTGCATAAAATGCCAATTTACAAGTTACCTACTGCTTTTCAGGAAAGCAGCACTTCTGCTCATATAAATTCATGCATGAATTAGCATAAATGCATTTTAGCAAATCTAAAGCTAGTTTATAACCTTGGAAGTGATGAACTGCACCTTTAAAAGCAAGACATGAAGCCCTTCTGTGAATCATGCAGAAAGCTGTGACACAGGAAAACTCTCACCTCATAATGCAGCATGAAGTTTTTATCTTTTATTCCACTATTAATTAAAAAACAAGACCATGTTAGAACAGGAGCAACCAAACATGTTTTACACACAACAGTAATTCAAACTAACATTGTTATGCTTACAAATGGACCCAGCCAAAACCAACAAATCAATACATTTGCTGATTACCCACAGTTCCCAAAATTAGAGAATATGGACAAACTCTTCCAGGGTAACAAAGATTTAACTACAGTAAAGCTGAGACATTAAAATGTAAAAGCTCCCACACTGGGATGAAATCACTGGAATGACATCACTGAAATATAGCTTTAAAGGGAATGAATTTCACTTTAGCCCTCAGCAATAAAGTGTTAAAAGCACAAGGACCTGCTTGCTACATCCTAAGTTAGATTTTCCACAAATATTTTAAATATATAAACCATACTGGATGTTACTTGTAACACTCTCCAGTTTCAAATGTGTGCTATGGACTTAATGTCACCCCAATACAAACCCACAGGCCACTTCAAACTCTAATTTTACACATTTTTCACTCCTCAAAAAGTACCTGTGTCAAAGTTCCAGGGAATTTTATCAAAGGTGCTGAAATGCTCACCCTCTTGTTACTACTGCCAAAGCACCAAGACATACATACCTCACTGCTGTGGAGATAACATCTGATTTTACACTCGATTCCAGAGAGTCAAATGTAACTGTACACAGAACCTAAAATAAAAAATGAGCTAAAATAAAAAACAAACCCCTCTTAAACCCTTCCAGCCCTCTCAAATGTTACTGTTTAAGAAGAATCAATTAGTTCAGCAGCAAATGAGATGCCATCATCTACCACCTGTACAAACTTTTTATCTCCATCACACAAACTTATTCATGATCTGTGAAGATCACACAATCTCACAAGCAATCCAATTGAAAAATCCTAACTTAATGTTTCTTAGACAGAAGGCAAGAGGAGTTTGCTCCCTAAGAAACCTTTAAGAGACAGGGCCAGCTGCAGCCATGATGTTGTTTGTAACTATTCCCCACATGGATCTGCAGTGGGTGTTGTTTTTAGTGGGATAAGAGGGGACAACACTGAGGAGGGAATCACTGCCACCCTAAGTCAGTGTAATAACAAGTCAGACCAATCTGACAGTCTTCCAGCAAAAGGAGCTATAAAAGTACAGAAGACCAAGTCTTGAGTATAATCTTAATTTAATCCACCCAACAGCTGACATTTTTGGCAAAGAGGAGAAAAAAAATCCTCTCATTATTGCAATTTTTTGGGTAAAATTTCCCTATTTGAAGTTGCTTTGAAAAGATTTCTCACGATGTGCACAATTGAGCAGTGCCCTACACACCACTGTACTTACCAACCTACACAGCACTTCTGCTTCTTACTACTTAAATGTGAAGGAAAAGGAAACCTGGCATTTAAATGAAATTCCCAAATCCTTCAGCTTTTGAGAATTCATTGATCATTTCTGATGTTTAAGTGACACTACCTGTGTTTGACCTCTTTGAAATAAGGCTGATCCGTGAAGCATTTTGAACATGTTCACTTCACATTTAATGTCTCTGAGGGAAGTCAAATCTCTCCCATCACACCTGAAGTGACAAAGAGAAATTAAAGAGATCTGTTAAACCACAGTCTTGGATTAAAAGCTGACAGAAATATTATCAGTAGGAGTTTGACACACCCACCTTCTATATTCATTTAGCACAAGATTTCTAAAAATATCCTTTGAAACCACGTTGAATGATTCCATGATTTCGTAAGGCTCAGCCTCCGGAAATTTTTCTGGGTATAGAAAAGAAATTGCATCTCAAGTTTGGAAATTAATTCTAAAGAACTTGAACTAAAATAGCTTCCAAAAAAGAGCATACTCTAACTCCAAGCAGTGCTACCTGCACTGAAACATTCTCTAAATATTAACCAAAAACAATACCTTTCAGCTGCTCTTCTGTTTCAAGCCTTATTTTGTTGATTGCCTCATCTCTGGAAATCTAGAACACAGGATTTGCAAGCAGTTAACTCTACAGGGCAGAACAACAGAAGTTTGGGGCTGTGCTTGGTTTAAAGATCTATAAAAAAAAAAAAAAGATCTCTGAGATCATCAAGGCCACCCTATGATCACCCCCTTGTCAACCAGACCATGGCACATCCAGTCTTTGTTTAAAACACCTCCAGGGACAGAGCTAAAAGCTTAAAGAACTTAATCCTACTATAGTTTCATTATTAAGTTAAAAAAAAATTATATCACAATTGATTACTTACTTTGTCATGGCTTGAATCTGTGAACACTGCATAGATCTTGTTAGAAGCAAGCCTTTAGGGAGAAAAGGAAGAATTTTTGAAAATACAGCTTAAAACCCACTTCTATAATTAGGGGTTTTTTTTGAGGACTAAATATTTGAAAAGTATTTAGTAAAACAGCAGTCTGGTAAAAGCATCAGACTGATATTTATAAACATTCCTACACCTGCATTATTTGTTGTGAACTTACTTCTTTGCAAGTTCCACGATCTCTTCAGGAGCAATAAATAATTTCTGGACCGTTCTCTTGACCACACCCCTGTCCTTCACCAGCTGCTGAATGCCCTGGATGATCTGCTGGGTCTGCTTCACCCCCACTTTGATGGCATGGCAGAAGTCCTGCTGCAAGATGTTCTCAGCAGTTGCTTCCAGCATAACTAGCAATGGGAAGTTAAAAATTCATTAAATCCCTATTTTATTGTTCAATAGCAATCTAACTCAACTGAAACATAGGAGGGAATCTACTTCACTCAACCAAAAGTTACCTATCACTGCTGTTTGCTCCTATTATTGTAAAAAAAATCCACATTTCAAAGATAAGGAAAACATCTGTAAATATTTCCAAGCTGTCACCAGACAACAATTAACCTACTTACCAACTTGATTTTGTGGAGCTCCAGCAACAACTAAATTCAGAGCACTAGAGGCCATCTCTTTTCGGGTTGGATTGATAACAGTCTCTCCATTCACCAGCCCTACCCTTACTGCACCTGCAAAGAAACTCCAGAAAATTATTTATTATTATTATAATAAGGAAGTTCTTTAAAGCACCACTTTACTCTGAAAGCTTCACAGCTAATAACAAGAATTAAAGCTACAGGCAAATTTTAAAATATCAGCACGTTGACCGGATATTATGAACAAATCTAGAAGACAAAATTATCGATTCTATTTTTCTTTTTTTTTTTTTTGCTATCACTGGGTAGTGCAAATAATGCCAAGTAGTATTACACACAGTGCTGAGGGTACTGGGAAATTTTTGTCATTTCAGCACATGTTTTCTAGAAAAAAAAAGGCAGCTGAAAGGAAGATAGTTGTTCAATGAAATAAATCCCTTTTTGAGTTCCTCAAGGAAAAGTAATCTGAACCAGCTATTTTCCAAACAATGCTTTTCAATAGCTATGTTTCTCTTAAGAGAAACTTAATTTACTGGTCTCTATAGTGCACTATTTCTGTATTGTAATTCCTCCCTGAAGTGCATTTGGTCCACAAAAAATAATCCCTTCAAGTGCAATAATCCTATCCATTGTAAAATTATTTCCACTGCTTGAAATTTAATGTTTAGATTCAGCTTCTAGTTGAAAAAGCAAAGTACCATCAGTGGTCTAAGTCTTCCATTACATTAAAATCACCCATAATTTCAGAATGTTTACTCACCAATAGGACCATTCCAGGGGATATCAGACAAGGCAAGTGCTGCAGAAGCTGAAAGGAAGGAAAGAAATCTGGATTAGAAAAAAACCTGATCTCATTAAATCCCACAGAAACACCAATTTCTCCCAGCCCTCTTACCTCCATTGATTGCCAGAATATCAGGATCATTGACACCATCTACTGCTAAAAGATTACAAAGGATCTGGCATAAGATAAAAGACAATGAATAATTGTGACCTATATATTTTTATTACCTGTCAGTACAAAGCTAAGGACACAAAAACCCCACATTCCACATATCTACACAAGCCTGTGCTGCACATGGAAATTTTTTCAGGTATTTAAAATACAGAGCTGACAATAAACCCTCATTAATGAATAATATCGTGTCACATCATATATAAAATATTTATATTAGCATTTTTCCTCTGTTGTACAGAGGAGATTTTAATTTTGTTCCTGCATCTTGACCACAAAATTTGAGAAGTAGGATGTAATAAAAATAATTGAAGACAAGGAGATAACAGACTAAAAAGCAACATCACACTTGTTTGTGAAGTGCAAACCCCTCCCTGATGTTAACAAAAATAGCTTTTCTTAAAACAGGGCCTGTATAATGAAATTTTCCTTGGCCATATCCAAGTTTTCCATTTTGAAGACAGCATGACCTACCTGTGTATCATAAAAGTAGCCTGCTGGGAAGAGTGGTCTGATGGACCGATCTGCAAAGGAAACAATCAAACTCTAAGAAGTTGTTGGCTTTCAGTAGTTAATATTCAGTTTGTCTTGCAAGGACCCCACAAGAAACTGACAAAATAGGGTTTTTTAAACAAAAAAAAAATTCCCAAAAAAACAACAACCCCCCCCCCAAAACCAAACAAAACAAAACACCAAAAAGAGAAAAAGTAAAGAATCCAGCAGGATATTTAGCATGACATACATAACCTCAAAATTTCAATTGTATTGATAAACAATAAATTAGAAGTTTGTTTCCTGGCATTACTATAGAAACAATCAACTCAGCAAACAGCAATTGTAAATTACGATTCTTTTCCAACACTCCTGAGAAAATGACAGCTTTTCCAAATGATAAATGTTTCAGCCTACCTATTACTCTGCTTGTAAGAATTTCTTTATCAGTGGAGCCAAGCTCTCTTCTTAGATAGTTTGTAGGAATTCTTCCTGCTGCAGCAGCTTTCTGACGGTAGTCAACCTTCCAAAAACAAGTCAGAGATCATTAATTAAAACTAATTCTTTACTGCAGAGCCACAGAAACCCTCACACCTTTGGGATCATCCAGTTCCAACCTCAGTTATCAACTTCCCACCCTTAACAATCTCAGCCCTTTGTGCCTCACAATCCAACCAGTTTTCCACATAATCAAGCCCTAACATTTGGGATCCTGGATTTTATCATCAACCACAGTTCTGAAGCCCAGGGTCTGTCATCTATTTGCATTCCCTGCTCTCCCCAGCCTCCTGAACTCCACCATTTAAGGACTATGGCTGCTAAGTTGAGCACTGATTAGCACAAAACTAATTCTGTCATTAGTACTTACCACTAATGGCATAAACTGAGATGGAGAGGGCTTGGTTTTGCTGACTGCTGTGACCATCACTGCTGTGTCACCTAGCTGGGTTCAGAAAAATAGGTAAAAACTGAAATTATCCCTCCCCAAAAAAAACCCCTTCCAACATTCTAACTTTCTTCTAACACCAGTAATTCTTAAGAATTATACTCTGCAGAAACCACCACATAAATCCATACTTCATGCTACTGTTTTTGCTTTTCAAACATAATTTTAACCTTTAAAATACAGCTGTCCCCTCATTAGGGATGAAACTGCCACTTGAGGCTCTATATCCCACAGGCTCTGATGCCCTAACAATGACTTTTAAGACACAGGAATTTTGAAGCTGCACAAATTTTAACTCTTCTTTGTTTTTACCTGAACAACAGCAGATCCATCAGCAAACTTTGCAAGTTTTCCAGAAGACAGCTCCATCTTTCTAAAGGAAAGAAATAACCTGTTACATGAGTTCATGGTGAATTCATGTACATTTTCCAGCAATTTCTGCATTCATCTGTAGCCTCAACTGCACAGGATAAAGGCTATGCTTCACAAGACATATAAAAGTCTTCCTTAGATAGGAAAATTTAAATTCTTTGATGAAATCCACTTAAATTTCAAGTGCTTTAGCCTCAAGTGTCCCGCTTCTTTTACCTTGAAAGCAAATGTCCTTGTAGGACATCAGCTGTCCCCAGGAGTCCCACCCATGCCTTGGAAGCAAAGGTGAATCTTCACCTGTTCCAGCTGGGGTTTAGCCAGTGGAAAACACCCTCCCTCACAGGAGCTGCTGGCACACTTCCCACTAGAGCTGCAGAATATTCCCTCCTTCGTGGCAGAGGATGGAGAGCAGCAAGACAATGATGACACACTCAAAATTGAGATATGGATTATTTATTCCAGGGTTGTGCACAAGCCCAGCACATCCTCCTGACCTTCTGTGCCATTATTTATGCACAGAAATCCAGAGCTGGTCCCTTCCCCAGCACAGCCCCTCGATTATGATTAGTTAGTAACTTCTATACAAGTTATCCCAGGTAATTTGTTCACATGCTCAGGGGAACACCTGGGCAAGGCCCTTATGACCTGTAGCTGTGATTTTTACTGTTGCAATGAACACAGTTCAGCTCTGGAAACACAGAATTATTTGAATGGGATCTTGAAGATCATTGAGTTCCACCCTTCCACTACACCAGGTTGCTCCAAGCCCCATCCAACCTGGTTTCAAACACTTCCAGGGATGCACAGCTTCTCTGGGCAACCTGTGCCAGGGCTTCACAGGGAAGATTTTTTCCCTAGTATCTCATCTAAACTTACTGTCTTTGAATTCTTACTCATTCCTCCTTGTCCTGTCACTCCACACTCTCATAAATAGTCTCTCCATCTTTCTAGGCAGCTCCATTCAGGTACTGGAAGGCCACAGTTAGGTCACCCCAAAGCTTTTCTTCTCCAGGCTGAACAATCCCAATTCTCTCAGCCTTTCCTCACCGGAGAGGTCTCCATCCCTCTCATCAACTCGGTGGCCTCGAATATTTGGCTAAGTTGGCAATGTACACAGAGACATCCATCAGCATCCTGAGTTACTGCATCCTTAGGGCTCGTTATGTTCCGGATGCCCCTGACTAAGCGATGACAAGGCTGATTCCACTGCTCTCCTTTTTTCTCATTAACCTTGGCAGCACACCAAGATCTGACATCCAAGAACGTCCCGACTGAGGATAACCTCGACACATTCCGCATTTCGCACCAGTTTTCTTTACTTTTTCCTTACTCTCCGGCTCGGGGGAGCGGCGCCGCGCAGTAAGAGCGAAGCGGATTGGCCGAGGCGCCGCCCGCCGCTTTCGGTTCCGTACGGGCGCTACAGCGGCTGAGGAGGGGCAAGCCGCGCAGGGCGCGCGAGGGC
>VXBI01000717.1:232527-343923 GCA_013397375.1 Toxostoma redivivum
TGGCGCCTCAGGAGCGCAGGTAGCGCCTGGGACAGTTCCCGACCCTGCCTGAGGGGCGGGCCCGAAGGCCGGCTGCAATTCGTGAGGGGAAAAATATAGGTATTTGCGGTTAACTGAGCTAATTCACCCCACAGACCTCGTTCTGTAATACGCCCACCACAAAGAACCCAAAAAAAAACCCCAGAAAAAACCTCAAACAAAAAAAACCCCAACCACCCAAAAAAACCCCACCAGCAAGCCTCCCCCAAACNCAAACAAAAAAAACCCCAACCATCCAAAAAAAACCCCACCAGCAAGCCTCCCACAAACCTCCCCCCCAAAAAAAAAAACCAAAAAACAAACAAAAAACCCCCCAAACAATCCCAAAACACACTTTTAAGCCAGGAATGCTAAAATAATCTGCAATGTGCAAGAAGAGGGTTAGCACACAGATATCACTTATCACAAATTTTCATTTTACCATGCTCAGAGTGCATCAGAATGTCACTCAGGGGACAGTGGTTTTGTTACTTGATTATTTATTCCTCAGTGTAATGCAAAATATATTAGTAATTAGCCTTAGCTATACCACTCAGGTGATCAAACAATAATGTGACTGTGGAGATCTGATCACACCAACAGTGAGAGAGATTATATTCATTTAATCCCATGTGTATCTGTCACATAGCCTTAAACTCATCTGCCATCTGGATTTTACAATTGAAATCTGGCAAGTAATTAATGAAAAAATTTAATAATTTACTACTATTTTATCTCTAAATGTATTTTGGTATTGCTTGTTTATTTCACTGGAGTTTTCTGTCTAAGCTGCTTTTATAGGAAACAGATTCACTGGGATAACAGTTCAAGCAATAATTTTTCTTTTGTTCCAAAATGTTTCTTATCTTTTTGGCAAGACTCAAAAGAGAGAAGTAAAATGATCAGAAACTTGAGACTTGGCCTGGGCAAAAGGGCTGTTAATTTTATCCAGATTTATAATTTATTGGTACAGTTTTATTTGGTACAAGAATATATGAGGTGGCAAAGCAGAAGCATATTCTCTTGAATTCACATTCACTGCTGACAAACTGACAATTGTTTGGAATGTTTTTTATGTAATTACTACAATTGCTATTGTCACACTCACCAAGGTCATAAGTGAATATTTCATTGCTGTCATGGACCTACAAATACATATTTACTCACAAAAACATATTTAATACCATCCTGTGACATTACTGAATTTTTTTATGCTGTATGGGCCCTCCTGATAGTTATCCTGTAGTTGTTAATAAAAGTAGGGATTTTATTTAGGAGCAGTTTAAGCAGCTCCCTTTTGGCCACTTTGTCTGTGCCCCACCCTCTCCAGCTCACTGAGTGTGCTGGTGCAGCCAAGAGCTCTGCATTAAACTTTTCCAAGCTTCTTGAGAGAATTGGTTATGATCCTCTTATTCTTAAGCCACTTATTTGTTTTGGCCAGGGTCCATCTGTAGCTGATCACCCAATTCCATCCATCCCCATCTTCCAGCTCAGTAAATATCTTACTTCAAGTACTACAGGCACTTGTTAAAAAAAAAATTAAAAAAAAAAGTGTGGTTATTTTAAGGAATGGTAAATATGGAATCAACTGCTCTAGGAAGAGACTGTGACCATTTTCCATGCACTCCTCCACTGGATGGCTTCTTGTGGCTCTGTTTCTTCCTGAGCTCAAGTTTATTTGCTAAACAAGATTAAACTGAGCCCCTTGCATAGTTTTGGCATAAAGCTCTACATATTTTATTATAATTTTATTTTAAAGTGGAAGCCACTGGGCAGACTTAGCCCTATAAAAGCAGCTCAATACAGAATTTAAATTAAAAACAAACCCAACAAACAAACAGCTTGACAGTGTTTCCCTATTTTTCCTATGCTGATAAGAAATTGTACCTGCTGTTCCAAGAAGGATTCCCAGTAATATTCCAGCCATTCCCCCATGTCCAGGTGGGCCATCCCATTCTAGCTTTATTGCAAACTGTGAAGAACAATTATGGCATCATTAGATAGTCCTGGGAGGCCTGGAATGCTCCACTTGAGCAAGTAACTTCTTTGGAACTGATAAACTTGTTTTAGCAGGATTCACATCTCTCATCCTAACTTTCTAAAGAAGCCTCAGGAGAATCCATTGAAATTGCATGACTTTAAATCACCCTATTTTCTACCCTTATTCTTGTCTTGTTTAGCTCTACTTTAATTTCAGGTGGCTTTCAGATGCCACTAGACTTCCTTAGCTGGTATAACTCGAGTTTCTCAGTATTCTTCAGAAAACTCATGTGGGTGAACTTTGCAATCACACTGTCTGCAGCAGCTGAGTGCAATCTTTGATTCCAGTGAAATAAAAAGGGGGAGTGATTACATTAAATAAATTGCCCATCTGCCTCCTGGACCTTGTTGGGGCACCTGTGTCTCATCCTATTTTAGGGCAGCATCAGCTTTTGTTTTTCTTTTCTCTCCTGAGTTCCTGTGGGCTCTGTGCTGCTCTGCTTCCTGAGCAGGAGGTGTGAAATGCAGCAATCCCTGTGCCCTGGAATGGAAGGTAGATTCAAGCAGAAGATGTAGGTGAGTAAATTAAAGCCTGTGTTCATCCCAAACCGTCTTTTCCTGCCAAGTAATTTTTCTTATGGGACTGCTTGAACACATGAGAAAGAGTTGAAGCATGCCAATTCCCTTTCCCAAACCAGTGCTGTGGTTTCTAAAGTGAGCTGGTTATGTTGGGATTTTTAAAATTTAATTTTTGTACTCTAAGGAACAAGTAAGGCAGAGGGTTGAATAGTAGTTAGAGCAAATTTTTATTTTCCAGATTTATTTGGATATATTAGTAGTCAAAGTGTATGTGTATATAAAGCTTGTGTGTCATGCCTACAGTGTAATAGATGCATAAGGTATCATTTTTTTTCTTTTAAGAGGCAAAGTTTGAAACAATTTGGGTCCCGCTTTTTATTGCTGTGAAGTCTAAGCTTAGTAAAGGACTTCAGGGGAAGTTGCCCTTTTTTTATCCTTGTGGTAGGTGACAACAGAAGTATTATACTAAAAAAAAGATGAGCTCCCTACTTAAACTAGTGGAGTCAACTCTTTCATGTTTTCTTGAGCTCTCTTGTCCTATTTATTATTTTCAGTTAAGACTTAAAGCATCTTGCAGTCAGCAAACTGTGTTCAACCAAGCCTTTCTGCTGCTGTATGGGATGTGATGTGTCTCTGCAGCCCAGCTTTTAGGTGTTCCACAGGAAGGAAAAACCCAGACCTGGGCAATGGAACTTCTGTCAGGTTAAAACAGGCTCAGCAGCTGCCAAGGCTCTGAGCAGCCTCTAAAACTGAGAGGCTGTAGTGGGAGCTTCTGTATTCAGCTGCAGGGATTGGACTCAAACCTGTTATGTGAGCTGGCAAGGGCAGTTCTGCAGGGTAGTGGGCAGTGGTTCTATGTTCTGAGAGAAACCCCTCTGTATTCCTTGGAAACAGAGACTGTGTCATTCCTCTTTCCAGGAGTCTTCAATGTCCTTGGCCAGGTACTGAATCAGAGCTGCACTGGTTTCTGGGAGCTGTGGGTTTGGGTTCTTGGATACCTAAAACCACTTGAACTCACTTGCTCAGTCTGGATTGTGCTGCAATAATTATGTATATGTGCTGCAACATGGTGTTAATGTATATTTATACCTAATGAAAGGAAAACCCTGTCCTCTTAAAGGTGATACCTTTGTATTTTATACTCTTTATTGAGCTGCTTTCTTTTTCACCAGTTCCCCAGGAACATTCAGGTAAGTGAGACAGGTACCATGTGGAGGTTCTGTTTGTGTGTATTTACTTATTGAAGACAAAGACCTGTTTGTTGCAGCATGTGAGATTCTGCAAGTGTTTCTTGTATTTGCAGTGTGCCTTTGAAGTAAATGTGCTCTGTTTGGAGTGGTTAATGTACTTGGGCAGTGGGGGTCAGGTGTGTGCTGGGGGCTGTTCCTGGCACTGCACACAGGGAAGAAATGAGCAGCTGGGCCTGGAACACTATAAAACATTTCACCAGAAAATCAGAGTGATGAGCAACCACAGTCAGACTTAATTTTTTTCCCCAGGAAGTTCACTGCTTAACAATTGCTTCAAGGCAGTGTGAAATATAACGTTTTAATTCTAATCTAGCCCTTTTGGCAGGGGATCTTCATCATGGCTTTTCTATAGTACAGAAATTGAGAATACCGTGCCCGTGTTGGCAGGAAGCTCCCTGGGCAGAGTAAAACCGTGTCCACCCGGTTTGGTGTGTCTTTATTTTCAGTAACCCTCTGCCATGTGGAGGCACTGGTGAGCTGAGCACGGGCTGTGCTGGTCCAGGCTCTGTCCTGGCTGCTTCCTGCTGGTGCCTGCAGGGTGCAGCTTCTGCCCGCGCAACTCCTCCGTGGCTCGCTTGGAAACTTCCAAGGATACCCTGAATATTTATGGAATAATAGAAAACAGCAGCTTGGTTTTAATTTGCATGGGTGAGTGGTTGGCACAAAGCGTTTTTTATTTGCTGTGAAGAGATAATCTACAGAAACAGTAAATTTTACAGAATTTACTATAGACAGTGCTCTTCCCTTTTTGTGTGCAATGGGAGTGGAGGGGGCAGAAGAGACCCTAAATTCATGGATTACAGAGGAATACTTAGAGGTGCAACTCTTAAGCTTTTTCAGGCATTTCTGTGAACTCTGACCATTCAAAGCTGTGCCTTTAGAAAAGGAGATGAGCAAAGCTAAATGCAAGAGCACTCTGCATGTGTGGGGTAATGTTTAAATTTCTGTTTTCTAAACTGAATTAGCACCACTTCTAACACTGCAAATGACTTTGACCTGTAGTGTAAAAAATGTAAGTGAGCATCATGTGTAATGCACAGAGCTTCCTGATATGTGTGCTTGCTTCCTGTCAAGTCAGTTTCTGGGTGTCCGAGTTAAAATGATTTGTAGTCTAGAAAACTCTCCAAATATCCCATTTAAGGGCTGAGCACTGTTCAGGGCTCCTCTCTGTGTCACCCTGAGAGGCTGTGAAGAGCCAAAGCTCTAATTTTAAATGCTTATGATGGGAATTACGTTACATACCAAGGAACACAAGAAGGTGTGAAATGACCCAAGGCCCTGAATTCTTTGAGTGAATGAAGGGCAAAGCGTGATTGATC
Organism: Toxostoma redivivum; assembly: GCA_013397375.1. NCBI lineage: Eukaryota > Metazoa > Chordata > Aves > Passeriformes > Mimidae > Toxostoma > Toxostoma redivivum. Next base: position 237,674 of record VXBI01000717.1, read on the forward strand.
TGTGGTGTGTGTTGGGTGATGGCACAAAATCAGTCCAAAAAGGTGAATTTGGAGCTCTTCAAATCCCAAATTGAAATGCTACTCATGATTGCTTACCTGTGGATGTGACATTTTGAGATAGCTATTTACTTGGACTATTTTAAAACTTAATGTGTTAATTTGAAGAGATATTTCCAAGTAAGAGAAGCAAAAGCAAGACAGAGATTCATAGAGCCTTTCTAACAAAGAACAAAGCTCTGGGAGCCTCCAAGCTGTTGGAGGTGCCAAGCAGAAAGGTCCAGATAGTGGAGAAAGACAGGAGAGGTTTGCCTGACCACAACTTGTCCATCACTAAAGCATCTGGGCCACTGAATCCTTTTAATCTTTGCTCTCTGAGAAACTCCAGGAAAAAGCCTTTGAAATCTTGTTCAAAGTTGGATGTTGACGAAGCCTGAGCTTGCAGCAGTGCTGAGTGGGGTGGACAGCACACTTGAAATAAAGCAGCAGCCTTGCAGCTCAGAGTCCTGTGGATCATGGCTGTTCCCCTTTGGCATGATGCTTTGCATTTTTCTCCTCAATTTCAAAGCAAAACTATAAATAGGAGTTGGGAACTGTGTGGATGTGGTGATTGATATGGGGCTTCTTTTGCTGTTCTCACCCTCTTGCCTTGTAAAGGAGGTCTAAGCTTAAATTAAGAGCCAATAATGGAACAATTTGTCACCCCATGCCATGTCCTTGACCCATTTCCAGTGTGTTTGGCTCCATCCTCTTGCTGTGACAAATGCCACTGGTGTCACCAGGGCTGGGTCAAGCCCTTTGTATGGAGGCTTTGAATTTTACCATGAATGCGAGTACTTATTTCTTCAAAATGACTCCTTGGAATCCCTAAATGCTTGCTTTGTTTTTTTTTTCCTTGGGTAAATATCTGTATTATTTTTGGGGGATATATAGTAAGAGCTACACCTTGATATAGGCTCTCCTGATGAGAAGTGATACGACCTATAAAATGAAGGATGAAAACAGCAATAAAAATTTGAGGCTGATAAAAATATGATTTATAGTCAGGACCCAGTTATAAATCCCATCAGCACTTAGTATAGCTGTACTTACACATTGCTACCTTGTTGAAAGAAAAGTTAGTAAAGAATTCAGAGTGTGGTGTTTAATTCTTATAGTTACCTGCACAAGTTGCAACTGGCTTGAAAAATACCAGTGTTAGTAAAAGCAGGAGAAGAGTGATAATTGTTTATATTAATAGGGGTATCTGCTTTTTGGAACTATAGTCAACCCTGTTTTGGAGTCTGAAATTTGCAGAATGTGTAAAATCTTTATAGGGTAGTAGCAGCTGCTGCCAGTAACAGGTATTTGCTCCACAGCTGGTAACAGTTCAGTGCTTCAGCTGCAACCTTTGATTTACTTTATTGTGTCATAACTTTGTACTGTGTGTTTGGCCTTGATCTTATTTCAGGTGTTGTCTTCAGAGCGTCCCAAACCTGATTTTTACAAGCTTGTAAGTTTTTGTGTGGTGGGTGGGAAGAGCATCTGAAGGAAATCAGGAGTTTGTCAGTGTGCACCCTAATTTTTAGCTGTGTTACTGGCATTTATCAACAACTCCCAGCATATTATTCCCAACACAGGCAAAACTCTGTCCTTCTGGCTTCAGAGGTTCCAACACAATTCTGAAAAACCACCTTTGAATAAATGATTTTTCAAGTTGTTACTGGTGTTTTCAGGATATTAAAACTGATTATGTGTACAGGCAAATAGAAACACAAAGCTAGGGCAGCAATATCCAGTGTATCATTAATTGTAGACTGTGTACTGATTCTTCTCTCAGTGACTTATTTCCTTTAGGATTGTACCTATTTTCCATTTCCAAGCAAATGTTGAGTAGTTTCTTCTCGTGAAATCCTCAAGCAGATGTAATTCTGCCCCTGCCATAAGCAGCAAAAAAATCTCTCATCTGTACATCTTATATTTTTTTCCTGACCCTGATGCTTTTGAGAGCAGTGGCACATGGCTGGACTTGCACAGCGATTTCTACTAAAACAGGGGTACAGTGCAAGATGCTGATGGGCACCAGCAAAATCACAACCTCTAAGGAGGCTGTGCAAAAAAAAAGAAAGGCAGTGCCAAGAAAATCCTCTCTTCACTTCCCATGCCACAAAATTTTGAGGCCAGGGCTAGTTTTTTAACCCTGGGAAGAATTTGAAGCCTCTGGGGTTTGTGAGCCTCTGGCCCTGAGTGGCTGAGCTGGAATAAAACCCAATTTCTTGGCTGACTCTGCAAGGTTTGGGGTTTGTTGGCTTCTGCGTTGGGATCCCTGTCCAGGGCTGGCCCTGAACACCCGTGGCCTTGGTTACATGAAAGAGGGAATATGCTTTTGAGGATTGCAGTAAAATACTGCTGAGGGTGCTTTTGTGGGAATTTGGGATCTGTTCAGCACCTGCCTTTAACTGGGTGGGAGTTAATTAGTTAAAGCTTCCTGAGGGGGCTTTTCCTTCTGTAACCTGCCCATGGCACCTCCTAGGCTGACCCTTGCAGCTTGGCATGGCTGTGCTGCAATCCCTGAATTCTTGAGAGGAGCCTGCCTGTGTCCCCTGCTGCCAGAAGGAGCTGCGACACCCTGAGTGCCAGCTGAGTCTGGTTTCACCTGGGCCAGAGTGAGCTTAACACTGAGCAAATGTCAGAGCAAAGCCTTGCACAGATTTATTCCCATTTAGTGAAATGTGCAACTCTTGGCTACAAATCTAGGAGCACAAATGTTTGAGGGAAGGAAAATGAAGGATTAGTGCACACTCATCTCATAACTGTGCCTCCAAATGGAGTTAATTATGGATGTGCTTCCTCAGCCCTCCTGCTCCCCACAGGTTTTCCTTGACTACATGAATTGTGAATCCTGTTCCTGTTGTCCGAGTTAAGTGGAGTGAAACCTGCCCTGAGTAATACTGGGGGGAAGTTTCAGTTGTAATTTTTTTGTGATGAGCTTTGCCATTTAACATCATTAAACTCAGTTATCACAATTAAGTTTGCTCTAGGGTTTTTCTTGGTGCTTTTATTTGTTGTTTTATTTAGTTGATTTACTTCAGTTCGTGAATATATAGAGTTTTAATGTTCTTGGTTTTGTCAGCCTTTTAAAAAATTCAGCTTTAACAAAATTGATTTCTGAGAGCTTCCCAAATCAAAAAACAGCACTCTTGATTTCATCACAAGGAGTCTGGAGTTGTTAGTGATTAAACTAACGAGCTGTATAATTATAGCAGAGATTGAGGTGCAGAGGTTTTGCAAGCCATTCTTTCCCAGTTGCTGTCAAGCCAGTGCTTTCTGCCCTGCTGTTCCAGAGACTCTTTCCATGCAGGAATTGATTACATTTGCAAAATTTTCTTGTAAAATCTTTTCCCTTGTAAATATATTCTTCCCACACTTCCAATGCTGATTCAGTTAGAAATGGGTTTGCATTTAGAGGAAACATTTTCCCTTGTTCCAGGTAGAGCATTTCTCACAGGTCCCAGACTGGATCTGGTAGGCAAAATCCTGATTCATCATGATTCCTGGTCTCCAACCCTTGTTGTCTCTGGATCGTGGCGAACAGATGGTGTTCAAGTTTTATTTGAATATCTGACTGCATTGGAAACGAGGCAAAATGAATTCAGCCATCACTAATAGTAACCATGCCAAACCCTCAGGAAGTTGCTCTCCTCTCCTGCTTTTCCATGGTCTTCTTTATAACTCTGTTACACAACTGCTTCATCTGAATGGTTTAACCAATGGTTTTAGAGGTGCAGCTGCAAAATCTTCTGGTGTCTAGTGAGCTGAATCAGGTAGCTCCTGTGCACACAAGTGTCCCTTTAGGTCTGTCCATCTTGTTGGTGTGTACAGAAATTGAATTTAATGCTGGGGGAAAAACCTCCATAAAGTAGAGATACTGTTCTAGCAAGATAAATGCAGTATTTTAATTGCACTTATAGTTTGAGCCCAACTAGTTGTGTATTAGTAACTGTTTTTCTCACAGCAACAACCACAGGCATTGAGCTTTGTTTGATCTAATTTTTGGAAAAATTGTCTAGCAATCACTGCTAATAGCTGGCTGATACTTGCATAGCATCCAAGTTCAACTGTACATTTGCCTTTCACAGGGCAGACTTGCAAACATGATCTGGCACCCAAACAGGCCTGTGCTAGACTAAAATTATTCATGTGTAGTTGGGTAAGTAAACAAATAAGGAATTTGGAGACTTTCAAGATTATTGAATATTTTTAATTTGCTGTCTGCCTTTTTTAACTTGGAACCACTCAGAATGGTCTTGTAACCAAGCTTTTAGGCTTCAAACAGCATTTATTTGTTTCTAAATTTGGTGTTTGTGATTAATTAGTGGATTTCATGAGCTCAGAACAGTCTTAAGAGGGGGAAACTCTTCTCCAGCATGATGGTTTATATCCATGCAAACAGATCCTATACACTTGGCTGTCAGGTTGGTGCCCCTGAAGTGTTGATCTCTGTGGCACTGATGGTTCTGTCCTGCTCTTCAGCTAAATGTCATTCCTTTGATGTCTCAAAATCCCAGAAAAGGTGTGTGAGCCTTACATGGGAGCAAGTGCCTTTGCAGGGGTGATGTGAGGTGAAAAGGGGAAGTGGCAGGGCAGGGGCTGTGCCTGCTCCTGAGCTGCAGAGCATAGCAAATGCTCCAAATATCAGATGTGTAAGTTGAAATTGCCTTAAGGCAGCTTAATCTTATAGGGGAGGAATTGGCATGGTGCATAAACCAAGCAGAAATGGGCCTTGGCAGCTGTGGAGCACAAGTTGTTCTGAACACTTTATCGCTCGTGGGCTCACGCTCGCTGCTCTGCTGACCTGGGCAACGTCTCCTAGTTTGATCTTGGCCTGATATCCCCCTCAACCAGGCCATCCTGTGCTTCATCCCAGCCTGAGCCAGCTTTCCAGGGAATTCCTCCTTGCTGCCTGGGATTTGCAGTGCTAGGAAGCTCTGCAAAACCCCCCTGGGGCAGTGCAGGAGGTGGCTGAAACAGCCTTAGAGCTGCAGCAAGGAAGAAAACAGTGTCATGGGAATAATGCTTTCCCAAATCTAGGCCATTCCCTGCCTTTTTTGGGGATGAGGTGGGCAGCACCTCTGTGCTCAAATCCATTTGTGGGTGGTTTGGTGCCTCAGGACTCCTTTCTGCTCTGTGATTGCTCTGTGCTGGGACAGTGTGGAGGGGTTATTAGGGCAGAATTAAAAGCTTTTCTGTTGTTCTTCTGCATGGTTTTTTTGGCACTGGGCAGACCTGTAGCTCTTGCAAAACGTTCAGCATCCCTGAGCTTAAACACTATCGTAACATCAGACCTCACTGGATTTTGGCTTGAGGCTTGCATCCGGAAGTATTAAAATGCTTGTGTTAGACAGGAATGTTACCCTCGATATAAATTTCCATATAAAAACCTCAACTTGTCGTTTCTCCATATATTCCCCCTGTTTGTCTCACCCTGATTTCTTTCTATTGCTGTTTCTGCTTGGCAAACACCACCCTGGTCCTAGCTGCATGTCAGCCTTCGAGGGAGCTCCTACAGGACAATGAGGCTTTAAAAATTAACAAAAATGAATATTTTAGTCTTCCCATGCTCTCTTGAAGGCTTGTCAGTGCCTGGTGAAGGAAATGTGTGAGCAATGGCTTGAGGGTGATGGGGGGGATCCCCCCAGACTTCTCCCAGTGCCTGGGTGGGCAGAGCTGTGGGTTTTCCCTGTGGGATGGGGCACCCTGGCCTTTCCCTGTGCTCTCCTGGTGCTGCTGTGCTGGGTGGGATGGCATTTCCACCCCTGAAGCCTCCTGAGCTCTGCACTGGCAAAGGGCTGTGTGGTTGTTGGCTCCAGCCTCAGTGCTGCAGGGCATGATTTCAACCATGTCTATGGAGACCAATTTTCAACATCAAAACAAACCAGTGTAAGTGGAATTTATATTACCTTTTAAAAAAGCAAGTCAACAGAGCTGAGGGCTCTGCTTCGAGGAAGCCTCTTGGGTTTGTTCAGGGAATTACTACAAATATTTTACATCCTTTTGGACACTCCAGGCAACCTCAGGAAGCTTCTGCTGGGGATAGCTGTTGAAATACCCCAAGTTAAATAGCTGATCAGAGGGGGCTTGGGGCCTGTGGTGTGAGGCACCTCATCACCAAATACCTTCCACTGCTAATTTTCAAGGCAAATTTCTAGAAAATATNGCACAGTATTTTAATTTTGGGTGATGGTGGTCAGGAGCAATTAGAACAAAAGCCTTGATCCCGAGTGTCTGAGTGTGTGCAAATTCAGGTGATTCCAAAGGTGAAGAAATATTCTGCTAAATGAAGAAATAAATAAATCCCCACAGCAGTATGACAGCAGGGGAAGGGTTAAATTCAAATAAGCATATGCTGTGGTGGAGGATGTGTTGTGATGCTGCTCAAAGCCTGCTGAAGAGGCAGAGTAAGGAAGGGCTGGGGGTGTTCCATCCTTCTCCAAAATGTGCTTGAACACTTAGTGCTCAAATTCAAAATAATCTTGTAAATTCAGCAATAGAGGCTAAAAACCAGAATCCGGAACTTTTATGAGTGTGTTTTGTTTTTTTCCTGAGCTGGTTAATGCTTATCCCAGTCTGGGGAAGAGAAACATACCAAGCTACTGAATTTAACATTTGCAAATAGCCTGGTTTAGGGATTTTGGCCTAAGTACAAGCATCAAATTCTGACAAGATGAATAGTGACTTAAGTGCTTTCTTTTGTGCCAACAAGCTGCCAGCTTAGAGATGTGTTTCCATTGCCTGGGTACCTGCAGGCAGGTGGATTTGGGACTGACTGGATCCTCATTTCTTTGTGTATCGTACACCTGTAGCAGGTATGTGTGAGTAATCCTTTAGGAGAACTTTATCTGCCTCTTTGCTTGCTGTGAGTGTGGTGCCTCTCCAGCTTTTCTTTATACTCTATGCAAACAGCCTTTGTGCAAAGCACCAAGTGAAGCTTCACAGCAATGTCACTGTGGCCTGTTAAGTTCTGTCACCCAGAGAATGTGGGTAACAAATTTTTAAAACAAGTAAGGAAATGTATTCCTGCAAAGTGTTTTTGTTAGATCTGGGTAGTTTTCAGGCTGATATGGTTGACTGTCCATGAAATTTCAGTGCTTTATTGGAGATATTCACTGTACAATTCAAATCTTTCCTCCCCAGCGTCCCAGAGCAAGGCAGAAATCTCCTGACCCCATTAAAGTTTCATGTTACTATTTTGATTCTCGTGACTCAGTTTTTAGTACAAAATCTCGGGCCTTGCATGGAGCTCTTGGCATGTTGGTTCATGTTCCTCTGCCTACCTACCTCTGCCAGCTTGTAAAGCTTTCCTGAAACAAAACAGCCCTACTAAATATTGGGGGGCAGTCTCTGGACTGACCCTGCATTGCTAAGTTGTCTGAAACCAGGTTTATTCTGGGGAGAGAAAGCAGCAAATGCAAACCTGTTTTAATCACTCCAAGGATCAATTCGTGCTGAAGTAGTGCATGCAGAAACAGCTTTCCTGGAAACACCACTTTCTGCACTGCTCTAGTTCCTGCTGCCTTCCACCAGGCAGTGCCTTTAAACTGGGCAGAAGTGAATTTTTTTCTCATTTGAAGGTGCCTTTTTTTGCAAACATTTGCTGCTGGCTGAGTTGGCTTTGATGCACTTGTGGCCACGGCTGAGCTGGGTGTGATACTTGGGCACCGAAGCCGGTGCTGGCAGCAACTACACAAAAACCTCGCTAATGCAGGCAGCACCAACACGCTCTGTGCAGGCTGCTCCCTTCTTCTGGTGGCATTTCCAGGTTGTGGGCATTTGGCATCAGCAGAGCTCCTGGCAAGGGTGTGCAGCAGCTCCAGAGCTGCCGGTGGCAAAGTAGAAATGCTTCCCCTGTGCCTGGGTGCCAGGGGAGCAGCTCCTGGCCAGGACAGCCACGTATTTCATGGCTCTTGGGAGCCTTTGCTGTGAATGTGTGCAGTTAAATCTCAGCCTGCTCTGGGCTTTAGCATTTCCAGCATGCTGCTGGAAGGGGGGGACAGGACCTGAACTCCAAGCTGTGTTTATGCTGTAGTGCATTTGCACAAGTGTGCAAAGGTTCAGCTTCGTTCCCTGCTCTGATCCTCAGTTGTTCCCGATGCTGGATTAGCTTTGTGGAGTTGTGGTTTCCTCTCTGCATGGTCTGCCATAACCCTGATGCTCTCCTGGGAGGTGGTGGTCAGTCCAAAGGCCTTTGCTGTTCAAATAAAGCTGGGATAACTTCCTGCATGTGCATCACTTTGCATTTATCCCCTTTGGTTTTATTTGGCGTTTCCTGCCCAATATTCAGAGTGCTGTAAGGGCTCTGTTTTCCAGAGGATGCTCATCTTTACCTGAACAACTGGATATCATTAGCAAAGTGTTCTGTTCCCCTTCTTTTATCCACTCATTACTCCAGGGCAGGTCCTTTGATACATTGCCTGTAAGAGCAGCTCTGGCACAGTGCTGTTGTGCCAAGTTCCTCCTCCAGGCATGCAATAAAAAGTTTCAGTTCATTTTCTTTGCCATGGCATCGCTGGTTTTTGCTTGTCCCCTAATGTGTGAGGCCCTCCCCAGCCCCATCAGCCTCCTGGGATGTTGCTTTTGCTGTGATTGGGAGAGTTGTGATTTGCCAGTGCAGGCATTTGCAAAGCTGCTCTCTTGGCCTGCCGTGTTTGTTTTCACCCCTGACCTTCCAGAGCTCAGGAACATTTCCATGTGCCTTGTTCATGTACAGCCTCAGCTTCTCAGAGAATGACTTATTGATTTTAATAATGCCTTTTACCCTGCTGTTTTGGTATGTTGGCTTTCCCTCTGCAGCCCTTGCTCCCAGCTTCCAAAATTTGTTTGTTTTCCTAGTTTCCATGCCGCCTGCAGGAATTTTGCTCTTTTGACTTCCCACTTGGGTGTTTGTTGTATATATTCTGTATAGGAAACATTCCTGTATGTTGCACAGAGATACTCCAGAAACTCTCCACTGCAAGAAGAAAATGTGACCCTCCAGAGGAGGTGGTCACAGGTTCAGATGTTTCTGGAGTGGCACTGGCAGGATTTAAACCTTGAGGTGCCTGGGTAACTTCCATGGCTTCATAATGATTTCATAGTTTAGCAGCATAAATATGTTGCTTTTGTCAACCCAGCTGGCAGGCTGCTCCATTTGAAAGCCTTTCTGTTTGCTTGTTCAGGTGTATGGATTGGGGATGGGTCATGGCTTTGCTTTGGGAGTTTTTGTGGACCTGCAGAAACTTTAGGGGATGTCTTATGGGTTGGGTGGAGAGAAAAAAAAGAATGTTTTATTACAGCATTGCAGTGAAGTGCAGCAGAATGTGTTTGCAGGACAGGAGCTGCTGTAGTGTGTAGCTGAGAGCTGCACCTTTTGAATGTATATGTACTGTGTGGTTATGTAGAAATTACAAAAATATTATTAACATTTAAAAAGTTACTTTTCTGTAAGGGAGTAGAGATACAGAGTGCTGGTGTCACTTCTGGGATTCTGGATCAGAAAGAAAAATAACTTATCTCATGAGAAAACATGTGACTGACAAAGTGAATGTGTTGGCAGACAAAACCTGGAGCTCACCTGGTTCCAATATTTCTGCAGGAAGCATTGCTGGGTGTCCTGGTCCCTCATCCAGGATCGAGGTGATAGCAGAGAATAAATCAGCGTGTGCCTTCACTGCTACCTTGTCATATTTCTGTGACATGATGTTTGCAGTTTTTTCTGCTGAGCAAGTGTACACAGCAAGTGTGAGGCTTTAAAGGGTTAACTTTGAGGTCACTCACTTGAAAAAATTACTTGTTTGATGCACATAATCAATATAAAACAGGATTTTATGTCTTTTCCCATGTAAAAATCACAAAAGCTGTTATACTGCCCTTCAAATTTGCTTTGGCAACTCTAACCCAACCCTGTTTTATTAAACAGCTCTCTTTCCTCCTAATATATACAGAAATGTTTGCTGTATAAACATCTTAACTAGACATCTGCTTTTCCCCAGATATAAAACACAGTTAACTTTTTGCCCTATTCACTGAGGCTGATCACTTTTTTCTGCTGGCCAGATGAAATAAAATGGGGTTTTGCAGCAGATGCAGCCCAGTTCAGTTTTGCATGACGCAGGTGTTCCCCCAGCTGGGAAGTGTGGAATTGTGCCATTTTGCTGAGATGATGGGGAGGTTTAGATATGTGAGGGCGTTAAAAATAATTCTCTGTGTTAACAGTGGGCTTTGTCCCTGGTGGGCTCCATATGCTCAACAGCTGACTGGGGCAGCAGCTGTTCTATATTTTATTAGGAGACTTATAAAGTTAGAAACACGGATGATCATTCAAAACACAAGCAACTCTTTGCAGCCATGGAAACGAGATTCAACAACAAACTTGTATTTGTGAGCCTTCCAAGCAAAATAATCCCACTGCACTGTGTTCAGGTGGTCCTGGGGAAGTGAATGAACTTGCATTTTTTGATTTCCTGAAGTTTGGTTTACTCAGTCCCATTTTTTCCTCTGTCTTTTCTCCCTGTTTTCTGTTTTTGAGGAGATACTAAGCTTTGCATGTGATCCTGATTTAGAATCTTCTCCAACATCGACAGATTTATATGAGAATTCTTCCTGGAGTGTGCTCTTGGTAATGGGCATGGCAGTGGGATACAGAGAAGGCTGAGCAAATGCTCTGCTCTCATAATTTCTTGGGGTTTCAGTGTCCCTTATAATCCAAGTAGCTCTTCAAACTCTTGTTGCATGTTTGCTGCACTTCCATGCAATTTGCAGGGAACAGGTGAAGCTCTGCTTGCCTGGAGAATTGGAGAACCTGTAGGTTTCCCTCCTGAAAAGGTGCAGGGTTTTTGGTGTACAAAAGCTCTCCTAGTTCAGGCTCTGAACCATCTTCTCATTCTGACTGTGGGTTCCTTTCAGGCTCAGTCACGTACCCCACCCCTACCCAAAACAAAACCAGCCGCCCCCTGCCAGTTTCTGCACAGCTCAGCTCTGCTCCTGTTTTGGTTTGGAGGGGCTGCTGTTATTCCAGCTCCTGGCTCTCCTGAAAGCGCTGCCCACACCCAGTGACCGCCCCCAGGCTCAGCCAGCCCACAGAATAGTGACAAATGGCTGGATCTGCACTCCTGAGCCGTGTGACAGCCTCTGACTCAGCCAGTTTGGGCTCCCAGTGGTCTGCTGGACACCTGCGTATTGCAAACAGGCAGGGAGCAGGGTAGCAGGACAGCTGCGTGTAAATAAAATGGGTTGAGCCAAGTGTCTGTGCAGCCCGAGGGTGCCTTGGGCACGTGTGTGAGGTACAGCTGCCTCTGCTGCTCCTGCCATTTGAGAGGTGTATCAATATCTTTATATATCATCAATTTTGGGTTACTGGCAGATGAGCACAGGCTGAAAGGAAGGCTTAAAAGGGCTGTTGGTGAAACTGGTAGAAAAACTGGTAGAGTAAATATATGAGGCAGAGCCTGGCAGCCTGGAGACTTCAATGATGATTTGTGGTTTCTTAATTTGCTCCAGGGTTCAGCCTGGCGCCCTTCAAATCTGGAGTGTTAAGGAGGCAAAGCTACTGGGCACCTCTCAAGAGACAGCTGCCTGTTTTAAACTTAAAAGCACCAAAACTGATTTTCCTGGAGTGGGCAATGCTGAATTGCCCAATTTGGAAGTTAAAAGTTGGTCTAAAGGAACAGTGCTGGTGTTGGGGGTGGAGGGGGGTGCCTGAGCAGCAGCACAGCCTACACTGAGGGAAAAAGTGAATTCAAGGATGTGTAGAGGTGAGCACGTGCCGTTTGCCACGGGAATTGCATGGAGGAGCAGGAGGTGGAGGCATCTTGCTTGGTGCTTGTGTGAAAGGAGGAGCTGCCTTTCAGACTGAGTGGATGAATGGGGAACAATCTCTCTGGGGGGAAGAAGGAGCTCTCTACAAGGCAAACCCTGTAGCAGAGACTTTTCACCATGGCAAGCCCCAGTTCAATCCCACTATGGAGCAGCTGGATTAGTCCTGGTGAGCCAGGGATGCCGGGAGGGATGAGGGATGCCAGGGGTCTCACCCCACTGCTGTGGCCCCAGGCAATGAGAACGTGACCCAGCACCAGCACGCTTTTCTGGCCTGTGCTGCAGCCACGTGCTCCCAGCCTTTTGGCAGCTGCAGTGTTTGTTTAAAGCCACAAATGACTTCCTGAAGGAATGATCATTGGATAACGGGGTCCTGCTCTGCAGCCTGCCCAAGCAGGGGGATATGTTGCCCTCAACCACGGTGGTTGTGGCCTGTTCTAAGTTTTGTTCTGGAGTGAACTTTTGCTGTCAGTAAAACTAAATGTCAGTAGGCAGCAGGCTCGTCCTTCTACAAAGGAATTGTGTTTTCAGTCTTCCAAGAACTCATCCTGTACGGGCTGAGATCTGGATCCCTCTGACTGTTCAGACTTTGCCAACTCCCACAGTACGTGACCATAACAGCAGCAGTAACAAACGACCTCAAAGGAGACCAAATACAATATGGGAAGAGATCTTTATTAAAAATTTTGTACATCAAAGGATTAACTACTACGTTTAAAACAAGAAATAAGATTTTACATATTACAAAAGATGTCATTAGTTCTTGAATTAGAAATAAATTTTATGAACACTGTACATGATACATCTGAGTTGTAAGAGCAAGAACAGGACCGAGTGCCTGAAAATGATATAACTTAATAAGAAAATGCACTCAATTCTTAGTATACAACATATTTCTGGAAAAATAGTATGTTAACTTCAGTCTGAAAATGCTGCATCCCTCTGAGCAGTAACTACCAACAGTGTTCTCATGGACATTTGTGCCCTGCCTGGTGATTTCCCATTTGGAGTTTCTTTCTTTGTTGGAGACATTTTCTTCTTGTGGTCTATTTTTCTTGGAGAGAGAGTAATGTTATTCCATGATATGGTTAACACAGTTTGCATATGAAAACCTGATGCAAAGCATTTCTCACAATGCCACTTTACCTCCAACCCAGATTAGAAAAACCAACTGTGATAGCACATAAATGTCTACAGAAATAGATTTTTATTTACTGTTACCTTTTGTTACAAAGTAGTTAAAACTAGGAAATATATTTTAGCTTATCAGATAACCGTTACTTTGTGTATCATTCGTACTACATAATTTTTTTCTTTTTTGAGATTCAGTGTAGCTGCATTAGAATTTAAAATAAAAACAAAACAGAAGATCACTTTTAAATTGCATGACCTATTTGGCTAGGAAGGATGTGTGAAGTTTTACAGGATAGTATGAACATAGAGTTCTCATATAAAAGCATAGTATGTATCTAGTCCAAGGAAGGTAATAAAAAAGGATTTTAATCTTTATACAGAAAGTGACAATGCCCATGTTATACTATGGAACACATCTACTAATTTGGAATTACAGGTGTAACGTGTGAATAAGATATCAACTTACTAAACAAAATCTTTTAAAAAAGAGAGCAAAATCTATAAATAAAAATAGTAAGTGCTTTCTTTCCGATACTATTCTTTGGCTGCTGCGAGTGCCAGTGGAAGGTTTTTGCAGACACTAGAAGGCGTAGGGGCCCACGATGATGGTTAGCCTCAGCACCGAGCTCGTGCGGTAGTTCAGGCTGTTCACCGTCAGCATCTCCAGGTCCACGATGTGCTCCCTGGGGCCCGACAGCGACTTCACCAGCACCAGCATCGCGCTCACAGCGCTCGTTTGCTGCAACAACAACAACGGGACAACAGATCCCAGCTCAGTGCAGCCCGCAGAGCGTCCGTGCTGCTGTGCCACCGCTCCGTCCCAGCCCCAGGCGAGGGGGCTCTTAACGCTTCCAGAAGGCCATGACTAATCTCACACCTGGCTGTGCCCAGAGGAATAAACTGCTCTGCAAAATCTGTTCCTGCTTACGCTGACTCCCCCAGAGGGTGTGGCAAGTGGTAATTATCCCAGGATGGTCGTCGTTTTAACCCCATCTATCAGCTTTTCAAATAGAGAGAATAAGTAAAACAAGAGCCCTAATGTCTTTAACAGTGAGGCAGTTTGGTCAGTGGAGGGAAACTCAAAGCTGAAAGTCTTGTGTCTCATACTCCAGAAGTTGTGCTGGGAATTCTTGTTACTGGTGTGTGCCTATTGCTATCCCTGTCTTGTCCTGTTTCAAAGCTCTTTTCCCAATCTGGGATGATGCTGGTTTGTCAAACAGCCTTGCCTTTTCCAGATGATGATAAAAGGCTCAACTTCATCACTCCCTTTGCCTACCACAAATATTTTTCTCCCTCTGTCAAGTGAGTTGGGTGCCCAGATGAATCCAATCCATCTGCTGCACCCAGGAGCCTCAGCCTTTACTGCAACAGCAGGAATAACTTCCAAGTAAGCTTTTGTTTACCACAGTCCCCTGGCAGGAATAAACACGTGATTCCTTATTTGAGGCCTGTGAGTTCTTGTTCAGTGGCAAGAGGACATGGGAATTGTTACTCCGAGGGTAAGTCTGACACTGGGTTCTAACCCAAGTGAGACCTGCAGTGATCTTGCTTTTATTTTAAGCAAATAACTTTGTATTTTGGGGGTAGTTAGGAGGTTCTGATGTTTAACCTGTAATCCAGTGCTTTCTCCTGGATTTATGTCACAATAAGTGATAAATGGATGAGTAGTTCCCTGTTCCCACCTTGGGTAAACATGGTGTAAATGGCAAGATCATAGCTTGGTACACTTGGATGTACTGTCAAAAGCCCTTCATCTCCTTTGATTGAAGGAGATTAATTTGAAGGAAAATAATTAAACAGTAAAACCTCCCATTTACTGTATTTCTGATAGAAGATTTTTGTGCTGAATCTGTGAGTGTAAAGCCACATATGAAGGAAAAAGGAATTCACAGGAATTTGTAAATATAGGGGTACAAGAAAATGAGATTTCTTCCCCAAAAAACCCTTAAAAGCAGATGTTCTAGACCCTCCCATTCATGTGTATCCACTTGCATGTATCCCACTAACAGGAAATACTGCTATCCCAAGTATTTTGAGCTTCCTTGTGTTCTACTATGGGAAATAAAGTTTAATTGTGTCTCAACATAAAACCACTGTAAGTTGGCCTGAGCTCAGCTTGGAATGGGGCACAGATTTCTAGAATGCCCGTACTGATTTCTTCTTTTGCAAAATGAAGAGATGTAATTAAGGTAACTGTACAAGGAGTTTTTCCATGATTGTGTCCTGAATAGATTGATCTGAGGTGTTGATACAGAGAGGGGAAGGCAGGGAGTTATTTCATGTCAATCTGACATGGGTGTCCCAGGATTGCTAAATATTCCTGAATTGAAAGAGACAGTTGGAGTCACAGTTTAGGGTTTTCAGGTAGGAAAATAAAAGGCTTGTTAAAAACTGGAAACCAAACACCCTTAGTAAGGAAGCACCAAAAAGCTGCTGAGCTTTAGGGTGTTGTGGAAGGCTTAGGGGGACATTTGGGGCTGGCACAAGGCAGGGTCTGAGTGCCCCCAGTACTCACCCTCAGGTAGAACTCCCCATTCTCATTGCCAGACTTAATCCTGAAGGTGTTGATGGTATTGGGGTAGATGGTGGTGGCCTGGATCTGGAAGATGTCGGAGGGCACGGTCCTGTCGGAGCGGATGCTCATGTACTTGTACACCACCGAGTAGGGCAGCTCCCGGCAAATGGCGTTGGACACCGGGCACACGCAGCGGCTGCCACACACACAGGGGAGGAGCACAGGCAAAGGCATTACAACACCATTTCCTGCTTCATTCCATCAGGGCCCCTCTCGAGGATGAGCCCAGAAACACACGAGCTAATTTTTCCCTTACTTCTCTGAGGTAAGGACGTAGGGCTCTTGACAAGGATTTCTGGGGTAACAACGGAACCCTCCGTGGTAATTCCAGCAGATTTCATCCTCTCTGCATTCATTAGTGGTCTCACACTCGTTTATATCTAGGAGAAAGGAGGAGGGACTGTGTCAGAGCAGATGGAAATGGGCTTGCTGCAAAAAAACCTGCTTGTCTATTGAAACCCATCATCTTTCCGTGTCCTTATCTTGTTTTCTGGGACCCAGTTATAAAGGGTTTTTCTATGCAGAAGTGGAATCAACTTGCTTTGTTGGGTGTTAAGCAGGACTGAATGCTCTTAGCTGACTGGAGATGCACATTAATCATATATAATGCAACTGTGGAAATGCTGTCAAGTTTATAATTAGCAAAGAATGATTTTATAACAGAAAGTGTCCTGGAGACAGAGGAGAAAGGTCTCAAGGAAGAATTGTGATTACCTGCCTTTTGCAGCTTCTCAGTTGTTATAACCTGGCTTTCATGGAGTGCTTCATTAATGGCTACATTTTCACTAAAATGGCTTTAGAAGGAATAGTGAAAGCCCATTTATTGTGCAAATTAGAGCTTATTTTGCCTGGGAAAAGAACCCTGAAGAGGGATGGAGACTGTGAGCCTTGCACTGTATTAATGCTCTATTTCCTGTCAGTGCCAGGGTCTCCTAACTTTCACACAGGCACAGAAAGGCTTTATCCAAATGTCATCTCTTGGAAGGCACAAACAGGTTTTCAGATGCTTAAATCGACTGTCCTGCAGTGCTCAGTGTCAGCTGCTGCTCTTCAGAAGGGAAAGAAGTTAATCAGGAGTTTGTAGGACAAAATACTGATAGTTATTTTCTCATTTTTTTCCTGCCCTAATCATCACCTCTTGATTTCTAAAAATACAGACTGTTAAACGAGGTTCTGCATTACAGAAGCAATAGTCCTTGCATTTAATGTATTGTTCTGCAATATTCTCTGATAAGATGCAGAGGCTTTTAGCACCACTGAGAAAAACCACAAACTTGAAAATCCTGGCATTTGGTGGCACCTGGCCAGAACATTTATTTTTCTACACACGAATTATTTAAGCTGCTGAAGGCTTGCATTTTTTTTTCTCTTGTTATCAGAAGAAATATATCTTCAATTTCTACTGTGACTGGATTTAGGAATCTCTCTGAAAAGAAACATGATATAAAGCTATGTTTCATGTCTGTAAAAAATGACCTGGGATTATTCAGGGATGTTTGTCTCAAATTTAGAGCCACTGCTTTGACATCCAAGACACATTTTACCTGCTGAAATTTTGTCCTAGGAACCAGACTCAGAGGACTCAGAGTTTGAGCTGAAGGATTCAAACGAGATTAGAAGATATTTAATGAATCATCAAGTGCTTTATCAACATATCTGCTGCTATCAGCACAGTAATCCTGTCATGCAATACAAGCATTTATCTTGCCTGAAGTGGTGTAAATAATGCAGGGCCGAGCCTGCCAAGGGGAGGGCACCTACCTTGGCATGTCCTGCCTCCAACTACCTGGTATCCTTCGGGGCACACACAGGAGAACTTCCCTGGCTCGTTGACACACTGGTACTGACAGATGTAACTTGAGGTTCTGCATTCGTCAGTGTCTGCAGACAGCAAAAGAGCTTCGTGTTATTGGCCTGGTACAGAACTAAATGTAATAGCTAAATGCTTGGGGGGAAAAAAAAATATATGAAAAGATTTATCCAAAACCTGAAATGTGCTGCTTAACACCTTTAGAATGGAAGGGTGAGCTCTGCTGGGGTTTTGTTAGTAATCCTCCAAAAGAATTTTGGATTTGAGGGAGCAGAAGCTACACTAGACTTCAAAACCGGTTTGGGAAAATAACTCTTGAAATTGTGTATACTTGCAGTATTCCAAAATGTGATGACTTTGAGGAAAAAAACCACAGCTGTGAGATTAGTTAGTAAGGCAAAAATGTTGCCTTTGTACTTGTGCCCTACACTCGTGGAGTAGCTCTCTGGGAAAGAGGGAAAGGTCTTTTTTTGCCTTCCAATAATAATCAGTGAATACCATTCTCCTGCTTCTTTATCCTTGTGTATCCATCAGTCCCTGTGAGGGAAGCCTGGTGTGAGGCAGAACTGAGCAGTGTATGCCACCAACAGGAGATGGATTTAAACCCATGAAGAGGAAGGCTTGGCTTGGAAAGCACAGAGCTCCTTCCTCGTAGCTCTGAGCTGAGCCCAGCTCTTGGGCTGGGCTCAGGGATGTCCTCAGGGGCTGCATACTTGCTGTTCCCTCTTCTGTTCAAATAGGATTAGTTTAAGCAGCTTGGCTTAGCAGAGGGAGCATCTGTAACAGCTCTTGCAGCTCCTTGGGGAGGGCAGTGCTGAGGCAAGGACCTCTCTGGCTCCAAGGCTGGTAGAAAGGATGTGGGCTCTAAGGGTGAGCTCATCATGTGTCCAAAAGGAGATTAGGGCACTCCTGCGGAGCCTCTGGCACAGGAAATAAAGTGTTGACTGTGCAATCATCGGGAGACATGCTGTTTGTGTACACAGGCTGCAAAGCACCTCAAAAGCACACTTGTCACTCCCTTAAAATCAGGAATCGGAGGTTTTGTTTTCAGAGGAGCCTAACAACACACAGAATTGCCCTTGTTTTTGGTGTGCATTCCTTTCCAATTCATTTAATGGTCGTCAGCGTTAGACCACCCACAACTCCAGGGAGTTTGTGCAATCAGAGCTTCAGAAAGCTCTTTCTTTCCACTTGGCCTCTGGAGTGCAGCAGTCTCTGTCCTGTTTTGCACTTGCTATGGAGGGACCCATTCCTACCTGTACCTGAAAGCAGCTACTCAGGTGTGAATTAGCCCCCTTTGTACCATAAAAAAATAAATATCTTAAGGCTTTTGGCTACAAACTCTACCCACAGAGTGCCCCCATTTCAATTCTGTCCCTTAGTTCACAGAAGGACTTGTGGGGAAACCAAAACAAACAAAAATTTTGCTTTTTCAAGAAAAAAAAAATAAAATCTCACCTTCACAGTTGATTCTGTCGCTACTTAGCTCAAAGCCTGGATTACACTGGCAGATGAAAGAACCCAGGATATTGTAGCACTGCTGTGCACATGGGTTGTTGGCATCACATTCGTTTATGTCTGAAAGGAAAAATTAGATATTTATCTTGTGTAGGTGGTAATTAGGCTTGGTGGATTAGTCCTTAGGCTGGGCCTGTTGCTCAGCAGAAGCTCAGTTGGCTCTGGCAGTGTAGAGCTGCAGTCACTGGGGCAATGTTAGATCTGTGCTTTACATTCCGTGTAAAACCCAGTATTTTTCCAGGAATGAGAGTTATTCTAATGTGTGATGAATTCTCCCAAAAATGTTTAATGTGGCTATTAAACTCCACATTCCAGCTCCTTTTTTTCAGGTATGAAATGCCAAGTCTCTATAAATAATTGATATAAGGAACACATACTGATAAGACCTCTCAGCATGCAGTGGTTAAGATTTATTTGAGCTATTTATTACTCTGAAAATTTGTTCTTTTAAATTCCATTGCAATTATAACATGAGCCTTTGAGGCCAGTAGAGTTGTGCAGAGCTCTAAGGCCTAGACCATATTGGGGGAAGGTATTTTTCTGTGCTATGCTGTTGCCCATCCCAAGAACATTTTGAGGATGCTGGTATGAGAAGAGAAGCAATTTTTAATGGGAAGTTTATAGAAGTCTAATCACCTCTGGAATCTATAGCCCTTGTTTGGCACAGGCTGTTGATTAATTGCTGCTCCTGTCAGTCTGCAGATTTTAGTGTTTTCCCTTGTATTTGCCTCCTGCATGTTTTCCATTCATGTTTGTGTTTATCAGAAATCCCCAGGAGTAGAGAGCTGTGCTTGGGAAAAAACTTTGAGCTCATGGCTTATAAATGTCAGCAACACTAAATTTACAGATACACCTGAAAACTGACAAAGATGAGGCCCTCAGAAAGATGAAACCAATGAACAGCATATGAATTCTCTGCATAATGAACCTCCTAGTCCTGAAAATGAATGATAATAGGGGAAAACTCATCACAAAGTCTTTTTCTTCCTCTGAGTTCATTTCTGGCAGCATTGCAAAGGATGTACATCATTTCTCCTCCAATACTACCAGGAGGAATAAATTAAGTGGCCAAAGCCCCAGTTCTGTTCATTTTCCAAGAAATATTGACCCATTTTCAATACAGGCAGGAGCTGTGACACAAATGTAATGGCTACAGCTCTCAAGTGTTGCTGTGGCAGATGTGAGAGTTTGTCTTGATGCAGCATCCATTCATTTCTAAATTTTCTCCTTAGGCTTTCCTGCCCTTCACCTCATAGAAATGTGCACCATGAGGCTGGAAAGCCAGGGAAGGGATGTTTGGTAAAGTGCTGAAAGAATCCACCTTCCATCTGAGCCGTGGAAAGGGACAAATAAGTGACTTTTGTCGCGTGGTTCTGTTGTGTCCATGGGCAATTAAAAAACCCCATGATTTGGTGAGAACCAAGCAATTCCTGCCTCAGTTCAGAGCTGTGCAGTGTGCCAGGAGGCTTGGCAATGCTTGGAAGGGGTGGTGCAAGCTGGAAAACCCAGCCTGATTTTTCTATGTACACAATATAGATTTTGTGCACACAAATTACATCTATAAAGAACTGACCATCTCTGTCACTACCTGACTTTATAGCTGTTCTCTCTGTGCTTCTGCAGACAGAGTTACATTTTATTATTACTCTAATTTATTAATAAATATTTGTTATTACTCATCCTTCTAGAATAGATGTTATGATTTCAAACTTCACAGCAGTCTTAAAGTTTTACTGTGCAGCTTCTCTTAGTGTTTTATTTCTAAGGGCAACATCACAGCTGAAAGGTCACTCATAGTGTCCCTTGTTTCAATGTTAAGCTTTTTCTAGAAATTCAAATGTGTCCTGAAGACTTTCCTTAGCATGTGCTGCAGCTAATTACCCTGAACTGCAGAGGTATAGTATTGATATAGTATATGATGAGTTCTGGCTTTTGTCATGTGAACTGGGAGTAATACCAGGAGAGCATCATAATAATGAATATAATAGTGTGTAATAATAAAGCAGAACTGCACGAATAATTAAGTCTAGGATGAAATACTGAATATAAGGCTTTAGCTGTTCTTTAGAATAAAACAAACAGGTGTTCAAGAAAGCTCTAAACGTTTGTGCAGCCCTCCTGTCATGCTGGGCTCGGTGGCAGAGGAGCCTGTCGGTGCAGTGTGCTGTGGCTGCTGCTGATTGATCGCAGGTTGCTCACGGCAGCGGTGTGTCCGTGTGCCCGGGGCAGCAGCAGAGGGTTCCTTACCCACGCACGTGTGGTTGTTGGATGCCAGCTGGAAGCCAGCGTTGCACTGGCAGTAGTAGGAGCCGGGGGTGTTCACGCAGCGGTGGTGGCAGTACGGGGGCAGGGTGCACTCGTCGATGTCTGCGGCATCAAAAAACACCCGTTAGTTCACGCTAACAGCAGCACAGCGCTTCCCTGGGCTCCCTCCTGCCCCAGCCGAGTTAATTATGCTTGATTAAAAGCAGGAGGAAAGCTTACGTGAGCTGCTTCCATGGATATTGCAAGATACACTTTAACTTTTCCTGTGCTTTGCAACAATACGCTCCATTTGTAACAATTTTATGCTCCCTGTCTTCACTGTGCCTTCCGACTTTGTTTTATTGACTCTGTCCTGCAGCAGTGCTTGGTCTGGTTTATTTTGCGTGGGTAAAACTCAGTGTTTTGTTCAGCTTTCCCTGATCCCTCAGGATCAGACACGGTGCTGACCAACACAGCTCATTTCCCCAAAAACTCGCATGCAGCACTCCTGGCACATCCTAAATCTTTTCAGCACCATTTGGAGCAGTCCAGATTTTCTGTGCAAGGACAGGGAATTAATGGACCTGAAAAGGGAACCCCAAGCCCTTCCTTGCTACCCCAAGGTTTCCCATTCCCCTGGTGCCTTTACTGGGTACCACACACCAGTGTGTGCATCCCGGGCACTGAGAGCCTTCTGCAGCCTCTCCTTGCCGCTCAGCCCTGCTTTTGAGGTGGAGCAGCCTGCCTTTCCAAGAGTCAGCATTCCTGCTGTGCATTAGAGCAGGGCTTTCACCTGCCAGCCACAAAAAACGTGCACCACCCCGTTCCCTTACCCCTCTGCAGTTTGAAAGGCTTCCCTGCATTCTGGAGGAGAGAGTGGCTCTGGTTTTGCCTGGAAAACATGTTTTATTATTCCATTATTTCGTGTGTGTGTGTGTGCAGGGGCTGCCTTGAGCCGTGGCCTGCTGGAGCTTGGTGAAGAAATCCACGGCCGTGCTCCAGGCTTGTACACAATGGGACATTTCAAAGGATCAACACTCACACAAATCACACCAGTATTCACTGGAACAAAGAAAGGCACTTCCCATATCCATGCCAGATCTTGAGTTTCCTACCTCCAGCTGTTTCCACCATAGATGTGTTTAAAAAGAGGCCAAGACTTTTTTTTTTTTTTTTTTTTTTTTTGAGGAAAGTGTTTGTTTTAATATCAAGTAAAAAAAAAAATCTTTAGAACTTAACCCTTTCTTTGTCAAATTTAGGGCTGAACTTAGTGTTTTGGATGATTCTGAATGAAAAGGCTTATGCTGGAAAATTCCTGGCTATCCATACAGTAGCAATTGTTACTGTAATTCTTGTTGCAGAGAGAAATTTGGAAGTGGAAATGGAATAAATTAAGGAGGCACAGTAGATTTCCATCCTTAACTTTTACAGGACTAAGCTCTTATAAGTAACTTAAAAAAATAGGATTATCCATATGAGCAATGCTTTGGTACATTTATACACATAAATGCTTTCAGGATCTGGCTTTTATTCAGTGGGAATTTTCCTTGTGGGATTAGGCACATCAGCTCTGGGCAGATCTAAGGGCTGAGATTCATCTGATCAATTGGGCCAAATCTGTTTGAAGTGATGCTGGAAAACAATTCATTCTCTCTGCAGTCATGCATTTCAGAAAAAAACTCATTTGGCAATATGTGAACAGGCAAATTAAAAAAAAAATAGAAAGAAAGTCAGAAATTGTTAGTGAATTTAGGTTAAAATCAACCAATTGTTAAAAATGTGTCTTTTTTCTCCCTCTACCTTCAAGCCAAAATAGTCTGGAAAAATTTCTTTCAAATTTGAGAAACATTTCCTCCCATATGGAGAACCTCTATCAAGATCTGGCCCCAAGAACATTTTCTGGCTAAGCTGTTATAAAATCCCCAAAGACTGGCTTTATTCTGAAATGCTGACAGTACTAACTGTTGGGATGTACTTGTAATTTAGGTCAGTGTGTAATATGTAACACAGGTGTTATTCTTGGTTTTGACCTAAATAGGAGAAGGGAAATTTCCCTTTCCAGACATCTCCATGGATAGATTTAGATGCATAAATGTGTTCACATTTATGTGTAAGGGTCTGTGGCTCTCATTTCTCCTCAGTTCTGTCCTGTTTCCAGTGACACTTTCATTTAGGACCACGGGTCTTGATATCAGAAGTGCTGCTGCATAAAAAAATCCAAATAAACCCCAGATATGAAAAAAATAAATCCTTGACCTTACAAAACTATTCCTCTACCTGCATTCCAAATTAGTCATCCTACTCCTGCACAGAGAACTGAGAAAAATCAGCTACACCTGTGTTTACACCAGTTTGACAGTTCAGGGCCTAATCTACATTTCTTAGGAAAGAGATAAGAATTTTTGGGTTTATTTCTACAGCCTTTGAATGGAATCCTGAAGAAAGAGTGAGCCATGGCCAGAAACTGAAGTTATTCTAGGTGTGTACTAAACTCTCCTCAGTTTTTTACCTGTGGCCTTAGCAAGGCTTTCTGAAGAGGTTAAGAATAAAAATTACAGGATTCTTATACACTTTGAAATACAAGATGCCTGAAAGAGGAAAACCTCCAGTTCTGTTGAGGAAAAAACCCTTTTCTCCTGTGCTGCATAAAACCAGTGCAGTGTCTTAGAGAGGCTGTCTTGAATATCACCTCCTGATGTGTAGATGTGACTTTGCTCCTTCATGGCTGTTTTTATTATCTGACAAACCCAAGGCTTAAGGCTGGAGTGCCTCTAGAAGCAATTTGTCCATTGAAATGGTGATTAAAGAGGTGTGAAATGCAGGCTGAAGGAACAGGATGATGGCACTTTGGCACGGTGTCCCCACCTGAGGACAGGATAGGAGAGATGCAGTGTTTGCCCTGCACTTGGATTTAATTCCATGCTGTGCTTGCATGGCTCCCAAAGGTGCCAGCAGCTTATCCTGGCACGGAGAATAAAGCCTGGTGGGTTTTGGAGGCTGCAGCTCTCCTGTACCTGCATTCAGCGTTTCCATCTTTTTCATTTGTGCTCAGAAAGCTGAGTCCTGGAGCAGGGCTGGGGGAGGCAATGCTGTGTCCCACGGGCCTGGAGTTGGATCTCAGGGGAAAGATGTGCTCTGCTGCCATCGTGGCAATATCTGGGACACTGGGCAATGCCCCAACACAAACAATCACACAATGGGAACTATTAACAGAACTCAGCTTGTGAACTCCGAGTGTTGATTATCCTTAAAATAGTCCTCATCCCGTGGTGTAGTGATTAATTGCTGTGGTAAAGTGGCTATTCCAAAGGGAGACAGCTGTTTCACCCCACCATACCCATCTGCTTTGCGACCAACGTGAAGTTTGCAACCGTAGATAATGAAGGAAAACCACGGAATGGAAAGCAGCACTCACCAACACACTGCTCCCCTCGCTTCTGGTAGCCTGGAGGGCACTGGCAGCTGAAGGACCCTCTCAAATTGACACACACTTGGTCAGCTCTGCAGCTGTGGGTTCCAGTTGCACATTCATCTATGTCTTTATAAAAAAGAAAACAAGTGCAATATTAGTCATTAAATGTACTTAAAGTATTTAGCCTGTGGAAATGCTTTACACATATTCAAGCTACCCACAAGTGCAGGCAGAAAAGTTGAAATGCCCTCCCAAGATGTCCTCTCAACACTTGCAGCTATCAGAAATCTGGTCATGTTTGAATTCTCGTAGATATTTTCAGATATGGTTATCTTAAACATTTGTTTGTCAAATACCATTAATATTTTAAACTTGTCAGTCAAGAATTTTCTGTAAACTTCTTGTAGCTTCATCGTTTTTGAATAATTTGCCTGTTTTGTTTTGCTTTGGTTTTTTTTCCCACACTGGTTGGATGTTTCATGCTGAATTACTCCAGAAAATTTCAGCAAATGTAGTTCAGCTCTTTCTCAAGAAGGAGAGCAGTTAGAAATATGTTGTTTTGCTGGTACTAAAAGGACTCTGCTGATCCTCTTGCATGGTTCCCGTGCTCCATGCTTTGGATAGGGACTCAGAATTTGGTATGTGGTGGCCTTCTCATCAGGAAGAGATCTGCCTCTTGTCATTCCCATGAAAATTCCCCTAATTCAGTCAATCTGTTCAAGTCTCTGGAAACAGTTTATGTATGTTTGTATTAGCACAGCACAGCTAAAACTGCAAGTTCTAGCCCGATACTTTTCAGAGTAATTCAGGCAGCTTTTAGTTTGCACTCAGTGCAGGTTTATACAAGTATAAAAACAGCATTTTCATTCTGCCTGCTCGTTATGACTGCTGGAGGTACTTAATTATAATTAAACTGCATGTGCTGACAAATGAATTACAATTTGCTTTCTCATCTGAACATCCAAAACGTTGGAGAGCTTTTTATTGTAACATGACACAGTACAGTGAGATGACTTTTTAATTTTGGCATGGTACACAATTGAGAGACTCTAGGCTGAATAAACAAATTCCTTAAAACTTATGATCTCTAGTTTACAAATCTCAACTGACCTCTCTCTTTGTATAGGCACTGGGGATGTTAGAACATCACCAGTGGCAGATTCTGGGTGGTGCTTTGGAAAAAATGATGGATTCTTTCTCATAACAAATGAAAACAATTTCGACCACAAGATTCAATAAAAAATAAACCATCAACCGTTTGAATTAATTCTCAACATTTACTTTTTCCCCAAAAGTCCAAATATTTTACGTACATCTTCCCTTCATTCAACAAGGAAGCTGAAGGCCTTTTATGTGAGGCTGCTCTTTGCATTCCTGCATAGTGTCAGGGCTGAGGCTGCTGTGCTGGTGCAGGATTTGCTGAGCTCACTCTTGTGTCCTGGCACTGAAAAGCACATTCCCAGGTGTGAAGGGACTACACACACACCTGGGGACTACAGCTGGCTGCCTCCTGCCACCCCAACATGGGGCAGCTGAAGGCAAGTCTTTGCAGGGACCTTGGGAGCTTTGTAGTCCTGGTTCCTACAAAAGCTGGAAATAAAATGCTTGTACAATTCCAATCCTTTTTGTTGCAGACTGTAACAGAACAAAGAAAGCTCATTTGATCTTTAGGAGCTTCATATATGAGTAAACATGAGTTGCCTTTTAAGATGGATTAGTTAAAATACATTGAATAATAAGCTACTCCAGCTAAAATGATTAATAGATTTACTTATGCACTCATGGTCTTTGGCTGTTTGGATGGTAAGTTCAGCTGGACAGAAAAACAATTATTCCCAATGATTGCCTGCTCATGCCTCCCCATCTGGAAAGCCTTGGAGGATTTTGATGTTCTGGCTGAGATCTGGGTTTGGAAAAGTTGGGAGGTGAGGGTGGTGGGCAGGAGAGCAGCTCCTGCTCCCAGCTATGCAGGGAAACCAGTGCTGGCAGAGCAAAGCTGGTGGCCCAAAGGTTGTGTTTGAGGGAAATAAGGTGGGAGGACAACAGCAGGCACCTGGAAAGGTTTCAGTGCTGGCATCTCCAGTGTTGCAGTAGTTCCAGATGTGTCCTGCTCTTGTGACTGATACAGGGGTGAGCAAGGGAGTGAAGATTTCTGTGCTGAAAGCAGTGCCAGACGTGGAGGGCGTTGGATTGTGGATGGGAAGGAGCACTGGTGGAGTTAGCAGTGATGCTGCAGCATCAGCCAGAGGCCAGAGAGGAGGCTCCAGCTCTTGGCTCTCAGTGTGACCCAGATCACTGTCCATTACAGAAATAGCCTGTTTCCTAACTCTCCAGAGTTCCTGGAGAAACAGAGGTGTGGGAGTCATTGGAGTTTCCTTGGCATGTGACAGAGCAGTTCCATTCCTCTCTGAGGTGGTAGAGGCAGAGTTATTAATTTACCTATGCACACCTACTTCTTTGCCCATGGGAAATGGCACCATCCCACACTGGGGACTGGGGATTGATTTGGGATTCCCACTCTGTGTTTGTGGCTCTTGAGTGGGTAGATCTGAACAAACTCAAGTTTCCAGATTGTTTTCCCAGTTATGTCTCCCCTGTAGGGAAATAATTCACTCTCAGGTCTTCATTCCGTTATTATGAGGACTTATTTTTCCAGTTGAAATCAGACTTTTCCAATCCATGAGATTCCTAGAATTACCATAACTCTCACAGTGCCCTCTGACCTGACAGTGATTTTGGGGTTCTATCAAATCCTGCCTTTAGTCTCTATCAAATATGGGAATGAGATGGGAGTTATACAAAGGACATATTCTTCCCCAAAATCTACCACCTCTTTCCATTTGATGTTTCTTGACACAATCCCTGGGCTTAAGTGTGAACAGTAAATGAGGCATTGGGACTCCAAACTTTTGGTTTCTGCCTGGTACAGACACCCACGGCCATGATTTGGTCTCTGCAATCTGGGGCAAGGGTGTGATACAGGAACATCACAGAGTTCACCAGCTCTAATCCTGAGAGCGAGATAAATTTATCTGACCTTTCCTCTCCAGCATGAATGTTTAATAACGTGTTACGTGCACGTGTATTTATAATAATTAAAAAAATTAAAACAAGGCTCTCCACTGCACACACTTGTCCCTCTGGGGAGAGAGTGAGAGAACAAACATGTGACAGATGTTTGTCATGTTGCTTAATGCACTACTGGAAAGCACTCAAGATACCACAGTGATGAGTGCAGTATAAGAAACAGATCTAGAAAGAAAATAAGGGGCTTTTACAAGCTCATTCTTGAGCATCTTGCCTCCACATCCTCTTTTCCAACTTTAGTGTCATCATGACAAAGTTCATCTCCAGAACTGTTTCAGCAGCTCGTTCCATAGCTGGGACTTCTGCCTTAAGCAAATATCTTGCCTGATAAAAAAACACTCCCAAATCACTCCTCATTAGCTTTGTTTAAATTTCGTTTCTAGATGTTGTACAAGCATTTGTTTGTCCAGGTAAGCCATATAAATTACACCAGTAACTAAAAATGAAAGTGATCTGATCTTGCCTTTTTTCTTTATATCTTCTAATCTCAGCTAATATTTTGAAAGCTTGTGCTGTTCACTACACATAAACAAGGGCTGTAAGTTTGTATCAGGTAGTTAAAAAACCTGTATGGTATTTGATTATTGATTCATGCAACCTGGGAAATATAGATTAGTTCTTAAACTCTGTGTTTCTGAGTCTGATCAATGATGTTGTTCAGATTTTTATTCCAAGACAGTTACATCCTGTGTGGGTGGAAAATTCCTTTGAAATGGTCTGGGTGTCTTTAACAATCCTTTTGCAGATCAATCTTACTTGAAAATGGTGCTGAGTTACCTTCAGTGTCTTGATCATTGTAATAACTGAACTCAGGTAATTATATAGTCCTTCAGTAGGCCACTCAAAATCAAACTTATCAAGGGATTTATTTGTACTTTGCTTAGAAAAAATATTTGCAAAATGGGTTCGGATTGAGTACTTTAATTTCTGTCTGCTGCTTCTAAGTGTTGCATCCAGAATAGTGCACTGAAAGGATGTGACAGTTGTGAAGCTGAGGATTTGCAAAGCCCAGAATTCAGGTTCTCTGAACACTTTGAATTCAGATCCATTGAGCCTCATGACATGACAGAGTTTTTAATCTCGCTCTGTTTTCCCTGCAGGCTTGTGCTTGGTCAAACCTTGCTGTGCCCAGAATGACTTGGGTGGTGTTGCTGTATAAAATCCTTACATTAAAGTCAAGGTCAGTGTCTAAGGAAAAGTGGGGCAGAAACACAAAAATTAAGGACACCATGTCTCAGTGAAATGACACATGCGCTCCACTGCTCTTCCAGAAAGGTGGATGGAAGTCCTCAGCTGTGGTAAATAGGGCCTTCAGACCCCACTGACTCACCCTGATGCAAACACTGGCTTTTGCAGCAGTTTCCAGGGCTGTTCTAGAAAGTTCCTTTTGGAAGAGTTTGCTATCCATAACTCTCTGCAAGTTAAGAGAATGCTCTGAGTTGCACAGGCAAGTGTCTGAGGTTTGCAGGGTGCTACAGCCATAGTGTGAGAACCATGGAGGGCAGCAGAGCTTGCTCCTGTATTCCTTCAAAATATAAATCAACTTGCATTTCATAGTTTTAATTCCACAAGCCTCACTAATGGCTATACCCAGTGATTCCCTCATTTTCCAAAAATGTGCCCGCACTGCCTCTCGAAGTGATTTACACAATTCTGTCCCTCCACTGCTGACTTTGGCAGCCTGCTCTGTATTTCAAACAGCAGTTGTGTACAAAAATTTTGCCTGACCTGCTTTTTAGCTATAACTTTCCCTAACCCTTGTGTATGGCTCCCTCTTTTAGAGGTAGTTTTTCTGCTTCTCTCCTGCACTCCATTCTCTCAGGTTCTTATCTAGATCCTCAACATTTTCTTGCTAGTCTCTCTTTCTGAGCTACAAGCCTGGCTCCCTTCCCTTCCCTTCCCGCTGTGACTCACTTTTCCCAAACCCCCTGACTCATGCTGCTTGCTCACTTATGCAACAGCTTAATCTCTGCAATTTGCTTTGTATCGCTAGAAGCAGCACATAAAACCAGGAGATGCACTGCACCAGGGCTTCAGACTTTTAGAGAAAAAATGCCATCCACATCCACCTTCATCTCATTTAAGCCACCTGAAGCTTTTATGCTCCTTTCCTGCACATACCTGTATGTTGTGTTCAGAGCTGGAGAAATGTTTTCTTAACTAACTCAAGTGTGTCTTGCTCCTGTGGCTAAATTGTTCAGCTTCTTGCTGCTCACTGGCTCTCAAAATACTGCAATATATTACAGCATCTTCTTGCTCTCTGTGTACATCCTCCTCTGTCCAAACAAAATGTTTCCAGGTTGCTTTTCTCTATCCTAGTCCATAGCAATCTTAATATTCCACCACTAAAAAAAGAAGGCTCTTAAAAGATTTTATGGGATTAAAATTCTTCTTTTTGTCCCC
Organism: Toxostoma redivivum; assembly: GCA_013397375.1. Taxonomy (NCBI): domain Eukaryota; kingdom Metazoa; phylum Chordata; class Aves; order Passeriformes; family Mimidae; genus Toxostoma; species Toxostoma redivivum. The sequence continues at coordinate 267,683 of VXBI01000717.1, forward strand.
ACTGAGGAGCACTGGTGGAGCAGCTGAATGGTTCACAGAAATCTGGATCCATGATTGTCCCACCAATGTCAGTGTTGCACTTGTCATGGGCCACAGAGAACCTGTTCTCAATTTGTTTTGAATGTAAACCATAAATATTTTACTTAATGGGTTTAAATTTTTTGAGTTCTCGGTGTGAGTGAGGCCAGAAAGTGACTTGGTCTATTTTTCTAATGGATTCATCTGAAGAACAAACATCAGCTCCCACGTCAGCAATGGCACCAGACAGTCTGATATCAGACACACAGTGATCTGCACGGTGCTGCAGCATCACTGACAATTTACTTAACCTCAGGGTTCTGTCAAAACTTCCCCTTTCTGCCCACTTCATTAACTTCTATTCTGACTGGAAGATGTTTTATACTGGCCTCTTTCAGAAAGAGCCACCTGAAGATAACATGCATGGAGAAATTACACCTCTATCGTTCATCCATGAGTATGGGCTTATTTTATTTGACCAAATTAAGCATTCTGCCCCTTATTTATATTTCTTATATTGTTCTTGCAACTGAAGCCAAGCTCACTGCTATGTCGTTTCCTGGATCCTCCCTGATCCTTTCTTACCCATAGGAACAACATTACAACCTCCAAATTCCCTGGTTCCCTCCCCAGCCTTAGCAAGCTATCAACAATTTCTGTCAAAGGCTTTTCTATTTCCCTTGCTACTTCCTTCAACATTTGCGATGTTATTCATCTGGGCTGGATGCCCAGGCAGCTTTTAACTCATTGGTGTTGGGAGGTTGTGCTTTGTGGTGGTAGAGCCCAGCACAAAATCTCTTACATAACAGCAGGGCAGGAGGCAGCAGGAGATGAGATATCTGGAGAAATTTCCCATTCCTGGAGTGGCAAAACCTGCTAGTGCAGAGACCTTCACTCCAAGTACTATCCTATCCAGTGGTGTCATGAAGGACCCTCTCTAATTCTGCCCAGCTCTGCAGCAGCCCAAAATCTCCCCCTTTTTTGCTGGTTTTTCCCTTGGAAGTTTTCCTTTGCCCTTTCATGTGAGGTATATTGGCCTGATTGCCCTGGTAACAAGTTTTCACAGTTGAGCGAAGTAACCTGCACAAATACTTGTTTGCACAAGAAAAAGAGATGTGAGAGCCAAGACCTACATTTAAGCAAATAGGTGAGGTAAAATGTTTAAATTAATGAGATTTTCCTGAAAAACGGCACGACTCCTTTGGTGTGCTGAAATGTTTCACCTCTCCAGTTTGAGAGTGCAGCAAAGCAAGTTCCTTGTGGATTCATCCCTTTACTGCTCCTGGATGTCATGGCAGAACACAAGAGAAGCAGAGCAAAGTACTGAAAGAGAATTGAATGCAAAATGAAATTTGTATTTGGACTGCAAAAGTGTGAGCAACCTCTGTGGATTTGGGCAAGTTACCCAAGCACGGTGATTCCAGGAATAGGAAGGTACAGGAAAAGCATCTTTCTATTACCAGAGCAGAGTTAACAAGCTGTTGTAAGTGAGCCTGCCCTGCAGTTTTCTGTCACAATTATCTATTGTCTCTGGTATGTCCAAAGCAAATTGACTTATCCCACAGAACAGCTCAATAAAGGAGTGACCACAGCTTTCAGCACTAGAACATCTCCCACATGCTCCCAGCAGCAGGCAGCTGAGAAGGGAGAAAAAAATGAATGAAGCTCCAAACTGATGCATTTGAAAATGCATTTCTTCCTTTCTCCTGCTCTTTCCCTCCCTGTGGGATGCTGCTTCCCCCTCCAGCACACACCAAGCACTCTGGGAGGTGCATTGCACAGGTAATGGCTCCTAATTCCAAGATCCTTTGGAATTAGATGGATACATCTCATTATCCAGCCACAGCGAATTAAATGAATGTGACACATAAAGCATTGGTCAGGTAACACAGGAATTAAAATGATCACTGCAAGTGGGAGTGGTATGGCTGATATGTTAGTCTGATACAAGGCCACAAACTATTCCCCAAAGGATTTTCTATTCACTTACTTCAATGTGTATCATTAAAATAAGAACGTGGGCAATAATGTGTCCTCATGTTTAAAGTTTCTCAAAGGGAAGAGCACTTTAATTCCCCTTCAGAAGACCACATTGTTAACTATTAGTCTTCCCACTTACCAAAAAGGAAAGTATTCCATGCTTTTGGTGGATCCAGATCCATTTAAAATTTGTATGATTTGCTTTTTTTTTTTTTTCTGGAGCCATAAATGGAGTCATAACCATCCACTAATTCAGAGCAATGTATCTGTGAGTCTCTGAGTGCTTCAAAACATGAGTTGTCATAATGGTAAACTTTTTGATTTGCATTTTGCAATAGCTTATTTTTACTTCCAGTAGAGTATTTCCTGCTGTTGCTTTCTTGTGATTTTATGCTAGAGGTCTAACAACTTGTGCTTTTTGGTTCATGCCTGCCCAAGTGAGGATCACCCACCCATGATGACCAATACACTTGGACTGTGCTCAAAAACAACAAGGGTGGATTAAACTATTCCATTATTGCAGATGAAAGAGTTCTCCCCGACATCTGGCATATCATCTTCAAAACTGATATGGAACATCTCCATAAATTCAGCTTAACATTGTTTTTGTGAGTGTTCCAAAGTATTTTTAACATGAAGAAATAGCATGCAAACTAATTTCCTATTTGAAAGTAAATGTCTTGTTCTTATTTCGAATTCACACAGTTATTAAAAAAGTTTAAAAAAAAAAAAAAAAAGGAGATGTTCACTTAACTTGAAGCATACTGGTTTGTTTACTTAAGTTAATGGAAAAGCTAGTCAGTGTTTGATGTAAAGCTGCCCCCTTGCTTGAAAGAAAACCAAACAACTGCTTATGAATTATGAATATCTCCTAATACTTTCCAGAATTATCTGAAGGATGTATTTTTTTCTTAATTACGTACACTTAAAAGTTCCAAGTTCCCTCTTCATTTCCATTTTGTTTATTTCTCTCCTTGGAAACCTCATAAGCATTTTCCTTTAGCTAGGCTTGACTGAACAAAACATCACTGCTACAACCTGTAATATTGGGGAAATCAAGGCCTGAAAGCTCACTGTGGTTTTTAATTAGGAAGTTGAAGCTCATTAAAGCTTTGCTAGACTTTTCACAGCACTTACACTGGCAGCTGCTGGATTTCTGCAAAGGAAAATAAAAATATCTACCCAAAAAGTGAGTTCAGGGCACATGTCAAAAATCAGCTTTCATTCTGAGACAGCTCAGAGAACAGCTCCTGCAAGAAATGTTGCTTATCTTGTATGCTACCATGTCTTCCACTGGTTTAGTCCCAGGCAGAGGGACAGGATCCTGATTTTGGGGGTTTTTTGGTAGTGGATGTGCAGCTGCTCACAGCAGCTCTGCTGTGAAACAAGAAACAAGGGACCTTTGGAAGGAACCTGACTTGTAGGACAAGCGACTTAAAAATATTTGCTATGAGACCAAGTTTATCCATCCCATCTCGTTCCCGTTCAGCTTCTGCAGGCTGAATGAGCCTTTTTAGGAATTCCAGTGTCCAAGCTGAGAACATTGAAGTTCAAGCTGAGTTCAATAGCAACTCTCTGAAGGAGAGGGCTTATCTAAATGATGATATTGTTTTGAGCACTAATCATCCTATCTGTTGGCAGTACCAACATGCTGCAATCTCCACAGCTCCCCACGTAAATAAGCAGATTCCTGATGCTGTTCCAGCTTCAGAAATGCCTTTGAAGGCATTATTTAGTTCTGAATTTTTCCTATGTGGTTATGGGATACTTCTAGCATGTGGCTGGAGGTACCCACAGATGCCTTATTTTGAAGAAATGTATCTAAAATGTATTTAAAGTGTTATTTGCAGGCACAGGGCTGTGAAATAGAAATGGTTAAAAGAAATTCTCACTTTCACGCCTTCTACAACTTTTGAATGATAGAAGAATAAAAGCAAATGATGGAAATAGTACTTAAAAAAAGACACATCAGTTGATTTAGTCCAAAATATACTCTAGGGATGGGAGGGGACTGGAAGAGCTGGGATAGAAAAACACAATGTTCAGGTTGCACAGTTCAAGTGAAGTGAGAGGATGTGCAGAAGTTAAGGTTTCTGTGGCAATAGAAATTTGATTATGCCAAAACCAAGCAGAGTTAGAGAGTTCTGATCTTATAAAACCATCAGGAACTGGATCTGATAAATTTTTGTTTGTCTGTTTTGCCCTAAGAATTCTTAATAACTGCCTCCTCCTTAGAACTTGAGTGGAAAATTCAATTTTCCATGTAATTCTTCACATAAAGAAGGCTTAAAATTGAGATGGAAGTTTTAAAAATTCTTTGTTTGCAAGAGAATAGAAACAAGAGGATGAAAAGGGAGGCAGAGGCACCAAGGGAAAAGAAATCAATCTTTTAAAGGTAAAATAAAATTAAAAAAAAAAAAGAAGAAGAAAAAGCAGTATGAATACTAATGAAGGAGGGAAAATGAACATGGGAAAAACTAGACAGGAGCCCAGGGGAGGTTGTGGAAAAGGGGAGATGGATGAGAGGGGTAACTGAAATAATCTGAGGGTGTGCAGTCCACTGAAGTTTGTAAGTTAGAGCAGTGCTTGAGAAGTATTTGTTGTTCTTTCAAAAACCTGACAAAAAATTCTGAAAACTGAAAATTATTATTATTTTTGGCCCCACTCTAAGATTTTTCTGGGGTTCAGCCACATTTTTTTTTTCCTGTGTTTGGGAACAAAAAAAAAAAGAAAAGAAAGATACCAAAAAATACTTTGTTCTTTCAATGAGTCAGTAATAAATAAAAACGAACATTCTAAAAACCAGAAGTTTCCTTGGGAAGAGAGAGCTATTTTTTCTTCCAAATTTCCTTTGCCTTAAAATTGGGATGTGCTCTGCTCTCAGGCTGAGGATCTGCCTTCCCAGCTGCCTTGAAGCAATCAAGTAGAAGTAGCAATTGGGACAGCTTTGCTCCTTTCTTTCTTCTTTTCTTTTTTTTTTTTTTTTTCCCCTGGTGTTTGTCTGGGAAGTTACATGGGTTTGCCTCGGAATGGATGCTGTGCTACCATAATCCTGGCACTTTTCACTGAAAATGAGATTTCAGCAGTGTTTCCTAGAGTTAGTGGAGAACTCCTGAAGCATCCTGAACATCCAGCTGCAGGGCTGGTGGGAGGGGGAAGTGCAGCAACCTGCTTTGTTGGCCTGAGCATGTGATTTTTTTTCTTTTTTTCTTTTTTTCTTTTTTTCTTTTTTTTTTAAATACCTTGTGATCTTCACAGGCTCCTGGCGAAGCTTAAAAGGTTAGTTTGAGCAGGGAGTGGCTACCATTTGTTTAGAAAATAAATAGCAAAAAGTAGGCCAAATACCAGTAAAGTTCCAGTTTTAAAATATTAAACTAACACACAACGTTGCTGACCTGGAAAGGTCACATGAAGTGGGTGAAAGGATGTATTTAGAGTGATTGCCAGGCAGGACGTGGGATCTCTCACTGACTTGGCAGTAGATACTTCAGCTCTATTTGCTGTTTCTAATGCTCCTTATTTGCTAAGTTCTTAAGTTTGACAAGATCCATGCTTTATTTGTCAGTATTTGCTATTAAGCAAGTGTGTAAATCCATTCAGAGGGTAAGCAAGGCCTGCTTTTCCTGCCTCATCTTTTATAGAGACAGGATGCTCAGAAACCTGGGAAAAGGGAGGCTTGGAGGGGGTTTCCTTTGGGGAGTGCTCTCAGACACCAAGGTTATTTGTGACAAGTTGAAACTCACTAAATCTGGTGGAATAGATCCTGTGCTTCCAAATCTATCAGCGTGAGAGTGAGGAAAGAAACGACTGCTGAAATGACAATAGAGCTGTTAGGGTTCCTTCAGAAGAAGCAGGAAGATTGAATGGAAATGTAAAGATGTCAGCATCCCTCTCTATGGCCTGACTTTAGAGCTCTTGGCAACCATGGAGGAGAAAACCCAGTGCAGCAGATAAATAATTGCTGCCACATCATCCCAGCACATCATCATCACTGCTGGATGAGATGAAAGGTATTTACAAACCAGAGGCTGCCAGCAGAACACAGGCAGCCCCAGCTTGATCCAGCTCCAGCTGTAATCAATAGGAGCCTTCAGCTAACCCAGAGCCTGAAGAACAAACTGGCTGCTTTTTGAAATGTCTTACACGGTGAGTGCTGCAGAGCAAAGCTGCAGCTCAGCAGGAGCAGGGCATGGAGGGATGCACTGGAGTTTTGCTCCACACATTGTTTGGTGGGCTTCAAATTTATACTTTGCACTGACAACTGAAGCCCCATTTTTCCTTCTCCCCCTTAAATCTCCCACTCTTCTCCTGTTTTTCTTTCCCTGTTCCTCTGGGTTCTGCCCTTCTAATTTTTCAAGGCAGAGAATGTGCCTTTGTTTGTGAAGAGCAAGGCGAGTTTATGGCACCCTATTCATTATATTTATGAATCATATCTAACTGAATTTTTCCCATAGCCCAAAGGCACTGCTCCTAATGCCTGTGTTTTCTATTTATAAGGTGTATTTTAGTTTACATCAGAAGCTGAGGGAAAAACTTCTGCTTGATATCACTTCTGCCAAATGAAACCCACAGAGAAAGCGTGGCCGAAGGAATTCTGTACAAAAGTTGGGCAGGCTCTGTAATTTTGTTCACGTGGGTGCATGGTAGTATACACCAGCTGCCAATAAAAACAGTCTACAATAGATACAGCCCTGTGCAAGTCTCCAGATGATCTTCAAATGTACAGAACACAGGTAAGGGAGCACAGGGAGACAACCAGGCTTTGTCGGGACACAGCCCGGTAAGAAAATCAGCTTTTGCAAGGTGGTCGTGAGAGGGGAAGCAGCTCCTCCAACAATCCCTGCTGCTCCCTGTAAGTTGATGAAATTCCTGAAAGAGCACTTTAGAACCAAATTAAAGAAAATTGTTGCTTTGGAAGCCATTTGTGGTCGTGACCGAGTGCAGGCGCTCCCCAGAACGTGTTGTTGCTCCATGAGCCAAGGACAGGGAATAATGAAGCCCTCCAAGGAGGGAACGTTGGTGTGGGCCATTGCTCCAGCTCAGGAGAGTCCTGGATCACTGTCAGGGGCTGGAAAGCTCCAGCAGCACGGAGCCCAGGACCCAGGGAGGAGATCTGTGGGACAATCATTAGCACTGATGCCTGTCCAAACCGAGCTTTTTGCCTCTGGAGAGAGGCAGGAATAAAAGGAATTGGCTTTGCAGCTACTGGGGGGAAGGGAAGGAACAGGCCCTGACAGATTCACTGGACAAGTTTTTTAATTCTTTGTGGCTTGAGATGTTCCTCTTGCTTCTGGCCCCAGGAAGAAAGATGAGTGGGAAGCTTTAGAATCATAGAATGACTGGGGTTGGAAGGAGTCTTAAAGCTCATCCAATTCCAGCCCCATGTCATGGGCAGGGACACCTTCCACTATCCCAGGTTGCTCCAAGCCCTGTGCAACCTGGCACGGAACATTTCCAGGGATGGGGCAGCCACAACTTCTCTAGGCAATCTGTGCCAGGGCCTCACCACCTTCAGCCAAGAATTTTTTTCTTAATATCTGATGTAAATCTACTCTCTAATACAAAAAAAATAAATTGCAAAAAATCCCTCTCTCTCTTTCTTGTAGCCATCCTTCCTGAAAAAGCATTGAGGGCTTTTTTCATCCTTCTTTTTTTTTCCCCCAAAAGGTTCTTTGCTGTGTGTTCCATCTCTTCTTTAAAAGGCATGGGATCCCAGATCTTTATGCTCTTGCAAAAGGAATGTATGAGCCAAGTGCCAGGGATGTCTGTCTGCATCCTGGCACATCTGAGGGATGCCCAGGACATTGTCAGTACATTGTTTGGCACTGCCTGGAGCTTTAAGCAGACAGCCATGAATGTGTGATTAAAATCCACTGCAGAGGTTAATGGCTGGGCAGGATCCACAGGGAAACATGAGGGCCTCAGATGCTGCTGGACACAGGCCAATGGTGGCTGGTCAAAAGAAATTCTGCTCATAAATTCTTGCAGGATGGGAGAAGAGATTTCTCAATTGAGACTTTTATCAAAGCTATTGGAAAAAGCCGTCCATCACACTCAGGGTTCTCTTGCTGCCTCAAGTGCCTTCCAGATGGATTTAATTGCAGTGCATTGATTGTCCACTTGGCTTTGCAGGGGAGCGGGTCAGGGCAAGTCCATGTCATCCTCATTGAGCTCTGGAGGGCAGCAGAATCGACTGGTGGCTCTTTCCTCATGGAAGTGCTGTCTTCTAGGAACTGATGAAGCAAGAGGTGAACTGGCAGAAGATGAATCTAGGGGAGGCTAATTATATCCAAGTAATTAATGCCAAGAGCAAAGAATAGAATGAAAAGGTGAAGCAAGGAGAGATGTAGCTGAGTAGTAGCAAGATGGTTTATTTATAGTGAAGAATATCTACTAGCACATTAATTTCTTACCTATAGGATAAAGGGGGAAATCACTTAAAATTCTAAAGCTAAAGAGTTTTAATTTTTTAAAGTCATTTACTAATCCTATTATTCATGCAATTATAATTGTTATCTAGAGTAACCCAAACCATTGTGCCTTCTCCTAAGCTAATCAACCTCAAATTCATTGTGTAAAATTGTAAACCTGGATTTCTCTGTGCTCTTGAGTTTCAGAAGCTCTGGCTGTGGAGAAGGAATCCCTTGTTGTGCTGCTCCAAACCCTGAACCAAATGTTCAAGCAGCAAACAGAGAGGAGAAAGGGGAGAAGTTCAGAGGACAGCAAGAACCAAGTAATGAAAATTGTGGGTTGTAGAGATTTTTTTTTAAAGCTTTTTCAAGATACAAGGTTTCCAGGCAGGGACTGCTGAAGAGGAAGGGAAGTTTTTTAGCAGACTGAAAACACGTGGGCTTCAGTAGCTTGAAAAAGTTCATAGATAGCATTTAACCAACTGCCTTGATTTAGGGGGTGGGTTTAATTAATCAGATGCTACCAATAAATATGCAAAACACCAGTGGAAGGCTAATGACAAGATTGGTTTTTAGCAGTGAATTGAACATTCTCTGTAGTGAGATCTATACCTAAATTTATTTAGAATCTAACAGACTGTTAGTTTGCTTTGGCAATTTCATGGATGGGCAAAAAAAAAATCAGCACAAAGAAAAATAAATAACATCTCAACTAAATAACCACAGGGTCTTCTGAAGGGATTTCAGAACACCTCTTACAAATGACATCCAAGTCATGAAGGTTCTAGTACCCTGTTATTTTCTGGACTAGGAAGTGTTTCAGTGTGTTTCAGGATCAAGTCCAAACAATTTTTAAGGAGTTAGGTCTTGTTTTCAATTAAAGGAAAATAAAAAGGAAGCAAAGTATAATAGATAAGAAAGGCTAAATACATGTTAAAAACAAAAATCTTTTCAAAGCAAAGAACAATGACCTCTTATCGACAGAAGGTTCAGTAAATAGATTAATTCTTCATATTGCTTTAAAACCCTTGGGCTTGATTTATTATTCCCCTTATTTGTGCAGGAATTTTTATTTACCTCACAAGGCTTCACACTTATTGCATGTACATGTGCTTGCCCAAAATGTCCAGTAGTGGAGAGCAAGGCCCCTGGAGCCAGAAAAGGAATCTGAGAGTTTCCTGGAAAGATCTCAGTGGATGCACAGTTACGTGTCATTCTGTCCCAAAGCAGCCCCTGCATCCATCTGCTCCTCTGAAGGGACAGAATGAATCTGGTTTGCAGATCATCAACAAGCTGCAAATTCAACATCCAGGAGGGACAAGATTTTAGAGAAGATACTGAGGAGATGGTTCTTGTAAGCAAGCCAGGCCTTGTTTCCTAGAGAAGTGGCACGAAGTATTTAGTGAGTAAAAGTGACAGCATGGCCTCATCTGGCACTGCAAATTCACAGCCCTGTTAGGAGTCACCATAAATCATCAGCTGTAAAGTATCTGGTTTCCTAAAGGAGCAGCTTTATTTCATTAACATTTTGAAAGTGACGTTGCTAATTGTACAGTAATTTATCCAGGAGCACAGTGTGAACTGCTGTTTTCAGTCAGGTTTTGGCCCTCACTGCCAAGAGTTTAAGTAAAGAGAAGAGGAAGGGAGAGTAAGGAATTAGAGAGAAACAAGAATTGAAGGGTATGTAAAAGGGGCAGCATTATGAGACAAGCTGGGATATTCAGCAGAGGGATCTGAAAACTGTCCCAGCAATGCAAGTGCAAGCTGAGTAAACAGGCAATTCCTCCAGATCAAGGCTACTCCCTCCGATACTCTCAAGCATTTCCTACCCACCCATGAGTAGGATCAGCCTGTGCCTGGTATTGCAGGCTTGCTCTGGCAAGTTTTGTACTGAGGGGTTTTAAAATAAAAGTTCCTAGCAACAAGGTGAAGGCTGACTGAGGCCAGCAGTGAGCAGTGGTGTAAACTGAGGCACGTGCAAAGGTGTCAGGGAAAATCCTGGGATCTAAGTGTGTGCTTTAAATGCTGGAATGCAACTGAAGGTGTCTCAATATGACACTTGAAACTACAAACAGTGGTTTTGTTTATTAAAAGCAGTCCTGATGTTCTCTCAGTACTTTGAGAAGTTTGGTGGGCACTAGTTATGAAAATATCTGCAGTTATTCAGAGTTCAAGTAAGCACAGACATAGATCAGTGAAACTCCACTTCTTTCCTTGTTTGTGGATACATATTGCTAGTGTTAATTTGTTGTTGTTGTTGTTTTTTTTAACTGGAAATGAAAAAGCTGCAGAGATTCACTTGTAGCAGGAGTTGGGTCATGGGAGGTTGGGAATGACATTCAGCCAGTCTGCTCCTCAGGAAAATGTTTTCATTCAAACCTAGGGCTGCCCTGAATTGTTACCTCCTCTCATGGAGAACACTTCCTCACCTGCACATTTGTAAGAAAACAAACCTGTTTTCCCCCCAAGCCTGCATTTTTAGCATATCTATTTTGTCTGTGTCAACCCAGGGTGAATTGTGAGGACAGATTCTGGGTATAGGGAAAACCTTTTTCACCATTAGGGCAGTGAAGGTGTGGAGCAGGTGCCCAGAAAAATTCTCTCCTTCCTTGGGGTTTTTCAAACCCTGAGTGGATAAATCTCACGGGTCTGATGTCAGAGCTGAGCAGGATGTTGGGCTGGAGACCTCCCAAGGCCCCTTCTCACCTGAGTTATTCTGGGCTGCTGTAAATGGACTCTAAGCTATAAACCAGAATGGAGAGCTCTACTACTTTTCTTTCCTCTGACTTTTTATAGGGTTCTTCAGGCAGGAATTGAGTGCAGTGAGGTTTCTGATTAAAACAAGTGGAGACTGCCACAGCTGCCACACAGCTTCTTTTTTTAATGCAACCTAAGCACCAAACTAAATAAATTCAGCCCAGCTGTGAATTAAAGAGAAGAGCTGTAAGGAAACCAGTTGGTCACCACTGGGCTAAATTGTGACATTAGTGCTAAGAATAGCTAACGATGGGACATAAGCATTTAATGTTTCAAATTAAGGACAAATGATAGGAATGGAAAAACCTGCATATTATCATTGCAGTTTTTAAGGGCTGTTGTCTGTGCAGCCCATCCCAAGTGCATCCCAAAGGGACAGTAATGCTGTCTGGAAGCTGGCTTTGTGTGACAGACGCAGCTCTGGAGCTCTGGGCTGTAAAGGCGAGTGCGTGTGTGCTGGTGCACTCCGTGGGGATGGGCTCCATCCAGGCAGCTCCCACGGCTGTCCTGCTCTCAGTGTTACAGCCAGATTTCAAACCCTTCCTTGCTCTGTGCTGCCTTTTTTTTCCCTGTTCTGACACACTGGGGGTTGTTCTTGCTGGCTGAACCCCCCGATGGCCGTTGAGGATGTGAAAATCCCAACTGGTCCCTTTGGTCTCTTTAATGCTTTGCTTCCAGGGGCTGTAGCAGGAGTGGGACCCCACCCTGAGGACCAGGCTGTGCAGTGGCTCCTCAGCCCCTGCTTGGTCACACTTGAGGCATGTGAATGGAGCCCCGGGGGCTCCCTCAGCCTCCACCAGCCAGAATGTGCTGAGGCCACTTTTTGGCTGGCTTGGACGTGACAGATACTAAAACAAAGAATCAAATGCAAGGAATGATACAAGCTGCTGCTGCGTTTGGCCCAAATGCACCACTGAACACAGCAGTTGTGGGGTGTGATGTGCTGGTTAAGTCACACATCACAGAATATCCCGAGTTGGAAGGGATCGTCGAGTCCAACCCTAAAGGTAGGGAAGTGTGTGCCCCACGAGGCAGTTTAGAGCAGGACAGTTCCTTCTCCATGCACATGTTGTCCAGGAGAATGGGGCCTTGGGGGGCCCCTGGAAGCTGTGCCAGTACTCAGTGTCACTGCATTTCAGTGCTGCATTCTCTGCCCCACAGAAACAAATCCTGATTCCCATGATGACAGTCTTCTAATATCGATACCTGATTTCTTTTTGATATAGAAATTGCATTTGACAGCTAACACTCAGCTTATTTACACACCACTTTGTCAGAACTACAGAAACTTTTGTCTGAATTTCCTAATGGTTTTATTTTTTTAACAGAACTACACTGGTCTGTGTTCTCCAGAAAGGGGATCGACCTTCTGCAGCCTGTAGGGCCTGGAGTGGTTCTACTATGGGACTGAACATCTGATTAACCAGAGCTTTGGGGAATTGGCTTTGTGCTCACCCCACAGGTAACAGCCACCAAATCCAGAAAGATGGAAAACACAGAGACTCTGCTTTCTCAAATTGGGCACTGGGAGATACCTCAGCAAAGTACAGACATCCTTAATCTGTTCTTCAACAATCAACCCCATCCTGACTTTTGTTAGGAATTGAGGATTGCCCTAAGCATAAATTAGATTTGTTAACCTTTTCAAAAGTTGCTGCTTTTTAACTTCTGCTCTCACTGTATAAAATGTGCAGACCTTTGACCAAGTTCCTAAACTGTTGGCCTCCTGTTGCATGGCAGAGGTGTTGGGAAGCATTTCCTTTTGGGGGCTTCTCCAACCTTGCCACCTTCCAGCATCACAAATACTCAAACTCTAAATTTCCAAGTGGGAAAAAGCAGCTACAAACCTGCCTTGATTATTTCTGTATGGTTTTGCTACACTTTCATCTGCTGTTAAAACCCCTCTTCATCCCCAAGCTGCTGCTTTCTCCTGCTGCTCCTGTTTTTCAGTATCCCCCTGTCCCAGGCTGTGCAAGCAGCTGCCCTTCTCCTGAGCTGTTTGAGAGGGAAGGAAACTAAGCAAGTGAACTATTCCTGCATCCCAAACAGTCCCTGCACTGCTCTGGAGCTGGGGAATCCCCCAGGAAGCTTTTAGGAGGGTGGAGAAAGCAGAGACAAGATCAAGACCAGTGCTCTGAAGCTGTGCTGAGGGGAAGAGCTGAGGGTGTTCGAGGGTGTTGCTGGGTGGAACTCCTTGGCTGGTTTTGGGGTTTGGCTCTATTACATGGCTGTGCTTTCAATTTATTTCAAAGGTGCCTGGAGCCTTGTAAATCTGCATACATAGTAAGGAGGAGATTCTCCTCACAGTGGATACTGAACTCTGAGTGTAACCAGAATGGAGAGAATGTTTTGATTTAAATACATAATGAAGCAACCTTTCATAAAAATATCTTGTCTAGAAATGGGGAATTTTCCTTTTTATAGGCATAGAGAGCCACAGTTTCTAACAGAGGAATACTTTGTCTTGGAGCACACAGAGAAAAGTTTCCCCTTCCCCAAAACCATCCTTCTTCACATGCTGATTAATAGGTTAAAATCCGTGAATATCGTTTCTGGATTTTTGAAATAATGGTCAGTGTTTACAATGGGGAAAATAGGTAGGTTTTTCCCCTGCACCCGACCTTTCCTGCACAAATGCTATCAGGAGTGTGGTTCTAACTCTCTTCCACCTCAGGGTAATTCAAGCTGTGAAGTTCTCCTGCTCCTGCAAACACCAGAAACCCAAGAGGTGCTCAGTGGTGTTAAGTCTGTCACTTCTATCTGCTTGTACAATGCTTTCTGTTCCAGGGAAAAAGTGCTTGAAATGTCAGCAATATCTTTGGGTATTGCAACCATCCTCAAATTATTTTCTACTCCAGTAACACATAAGTAGAGAGTGGGAAAGAAAATGTGTCTTGATGCTTCAAGTGAAGCCAGATAAGACTGAGGAAGGTCTGGATGCAGAGTACATACAGGCAGGATGATGTCAGAGAAGAACACGTTTTTTCTTTCCCCTTGGGAAGCAGGAATGACTTTTGGATTCTGCACTCTTTCCTGATTTAGTCTCCAACAACTTCTGGGAGGAATGAAGTCAGGTGTCATCCCCAGCCCACAGGGGCAGAGCAGGGGTTGCTCCAAAGCACTGCTTATTTCTGATGTGATTCTGTGCTCACTGCCCTGTGAAATAGTCCTATATTCCTGCTTTTAACTCACTCCAGGCATGCCACTCAAGTCCTTGTTTTACCCAGGTCACTTTTATCAGCTCAGAGTTCTGTGAAGAACTGGTTTCTGATAAGAAAGTCCCTTAAGAACAAGTTCATTTATGAAGAAAGTGCTTTAAAAACTACAAGCAAGTATTTGTTGCTTCTAAAAGTGTATTTAATTCTACCTACTCTGTATCCCAGATACTCAAAATTCGCCCCAGAGTAAGTTTAGAGAGAGAGATTGTTTCTCCTGGTTTTTATTTTTATAAGATAGGTCACGTCAGCTAAAATCACACTTAAATTTCTGTTCACTTTGCCGTGTTTGATTCCTTTGCTCTGTGCAAGACTGCTATTAAATGTTACCTTATTGGCAACCTCTTTAAAACCACACAGAACATTATTACCTGTCAAAAGTCTTTCATCTCCCAATTCTAAGTCCTTCTGACAACAGGCAGCTGTTACAATATTGATAAGAATTTCTTTCTAAATTTATAATGCTTGAAGATATTCAGGAACTGATTGTCCAGATCACTGCTTTCTGAAATTATGGGTGTTTATATCCCATAAGATGGTGTTTTTTTCCCCCCTCCTTGTATTTCTTTAACTCTGGTGAATTTTGATTGAAATTGAAACCTGAACTTAACTCTTGGATTAAGGCCCAGTTTTGCAGTGCAGTCTGCCTTGTCAGAGTTTGTCTTTGGGTTCCATCTGATAGTGGGATTGGTTTGATTGCACACGTTCTGCCCAGTTACCTGTTCACAGGAATCCCACCCATCTGTGCAGGCAGATGCACATAAAAACCCTGGAACAAGCTCTGCCTGTGCTCAGGAATCTCCATGGAACGTCTGTGCAGGCACAGGCTGAACGTGCTCAAGTGCAGGGTCAATTTGCTTAAATCATCCCACACCAGCTCATGCACCAGACCAAGACTTCCCTTCAGGTTCAATTCAGCTTGTAAAAGAAGGCTCAGCAATATCTTCTCCTTCTCAGAGCTCATCAGAACAGGCTTAATTAATTATTATGTCCACTCGAAGGCATGGATTTTTAAAATCAGGAGTTAATAAAGCCAGATTTGGAGGTTCCCAAGGTAAACATCCTTTCACACACAGAATCCTTTGTCATTCCCTTGAAGAATTTTCCTTTAAAGTTATTTATTTAAGCCATTCAGTAACAGCAACAGACAAGGGGCTACTAAATATCTAATTTTAAAAATGCTTCATTAAGAGCCTGAGATATATTTTGCCAGAAAAGGTCTAATTCCTTTCTAAGCCTCAGAAACTTTTTCTCAGCACTGTAGTTTATAAAAGTGTGTGTAACAAATATTTTCTTAGTCACTTTTTTTTGAGCTTTGATCATATAATTATACCTAACAAAAAGTAGACATTTCTATGCTTACAACAGGACTGACCTTTAAGATGATTTCAGATTAACAAATGAGACACAAATGAGCATTAAAGGTATTTTATGATAACTATGTGTGTGCTAAAATACTTCAGAGCTCTGTAATTTGCAAATCCCTCTTGTATTTTTAGTAAAGTTAAAAGGTAGATGAAAGAGGGTACCAGCAGCATTCTTGTGTATTTAGTAAAGTTTTTTTTCAGGTTATATTTTGCTGTCTGTTGAATTATGGCAAATAACTTTCTCTCCAAAACTGTTGCTTTCTGGCTGCTATGAAAAGAAAACTTAGCAAATCAAAGGTGAAACAGATATTTGTGAAATTTCATACTTTTTACTTATGAGCTCTATATGTCTGATTACCTATTCCATGTACTCTTGTCATACAGAGATCTTACAAGCCCATTCAGATCTTCCAACCTTGTGGATAGAAACATCTAAACTTTGGCAGGTATGTGGCAAAATTCTCTTTGATAAGAACCTTTCAGCCCAAAGGAGGCTTAAATTTGGTGTGACATTCTAGACCATGTATGAATGATGATAGCCCAGAAAAAGTAGCTCAAAAAGCATCATAGAGGGGGAAAAAAAAAAGTCATTATAATGAAAGGGGGTGGTCAAGTCCAGTTTACATTAATCCCATTAACAGAGACACAGCACAAAGGGGTTCACATGACAAAGTGCTGCACAAGAGGAGTTGACTACTCCACAAAAAAATGTGGAATGTTGAAGATGCAACCTGGTAGGTGAACTGAAAAATGACACTCTCCTTGTGGTTTCCACCAGACCAAAAGTATCTCACTAGAAGGGAGTCCTGTAACCCTCCCTTCTCTCTGACAGTAGGAAAATGACAAACCAGCAAGTCTGGACACTACTCTGAATGAATTCCCACAGTGCTGGAGACTGGTGTGCTTGGCTGTGGGGCAGCAAATGGCACTCCCTAGCACAGGACAGGAGCACAGGCATCCCTGGGTGGTGCAGGGAGGAATCCAGCAGGCCTCTGCTGCCTTTGCAGGAAGCTTTGTTCTTCCTGTAGGGCTGTTTTGGCACACAGAAACAGCAGCTATCATCTTCCCTGGCCAGCATGGCAAGGGAGATATCTCTTGGAAAGAGAATAAAATGAGAAAAATAAGTTTCAAATTTCAGCTCTTGAACAAGTTTTCCAGCTTCCTAAATTTGTGTCCCATCACTGGAGAAGGTCAGCAAAATTTTGGACCTTTGAAAAATATGTCTGAAATGCTGAGATCCTTTAGAAATGTTCTAGCAAAGGTGACTCAGTAACCCAGACTGCAAGAGTGAAAACACAGGTAAGAGCATTTCCTTTGCACACTAATTAATCTGAAGTAAGAATCAGGTTTGAAAATGGAGGAAAAAAGTGGTAGTTGAGAGAAAATCATCCTGAGCAAAAAACTGGGGAAAGGAAGAGCACGGAACCCTTCTCAGGAGGATGAAGAGTGACAGTGCAGGGGACTGGGAGGAAACAACTGCTCAGAGCAAGCACAACGAGAACACTCCAGTGTCACTATAAAATTACCTGGGAGGTGCTAAAGCAGCTGCCTTGGCCCTGCTGGGGGAGTGCCTGTGTCGCTGTCGTGCTGTGGAACAGATTCCTCTGAGAGCAGGTTTTGGCACAGGTCCCCTGGTGCTGCTGAGTGCAGCAGGTGACAGCCCTCACTCCTGCTGGGGTTTTTTCCTGGCTTGTAGGATGCTCAGATCTGAGAGTCTGCAACAGGTACAGGGAATTCCTCGAAGGGAGAAAGAAGTGCTCTGAGCTGTTTAATGGGGTGCCAAGTCCTCTGGGATGCCAAGTCAGGATGAGGCATAAGCACATTCTTCCCCTTTGCTATCTGGTGTTATTCCTGATTGCATTGTGGAAAAGACCTCCGGCTTAGAGAGAGGAATTCTGAAGGAGGACAGATGGCTGGAGTTTGGACTTTCTTCAGGCCATGTGCCTTCTGAATCCATTTGCTGTGTTTTGTCTGTCAAAACATGAGCCTCCTCCGAGCTACTAAGGCAACAGGCTTTAAAATCAACAAATGTAGCCCACAAGGATGACAGCCGGGATGACTACTGTGTGATCCCATTCTTCTGCTGCAAGAAGCCATGAGAACTGCTAATGAGTTTACTTAAACTTGAAGCCCAGCGCTTGCCTGCATAATCCCAATTCAGGAAGCTAAGGTAAATACAACTCGGGGAAGCTTGCTTGCCTCTAGCACTCGTAACACGATGAGCAAATGGGAGGAATCTTTAGCTGCAACACACTGAGAGTATTCCTGCAGGGGTCAGGACAATGGGAAAGCAGCAACTAACTCAGGAAAGGAAAGCAGCTGCTAGTATTTATGCTTGTGATGGATGTTCACAGTAAAATGGTCAGACAGAACAGAGAATATCTCTCCAAGGTCTTGACTTGACACCCACAGCTGTGCAAATAGCACAGATGGGAAGATGATTCAGAGTGGCCAGATTTCAAAAATGCCCAAAACCAGGCCCTCAAAACAAGATGGGTTTTTGTGAACGCCCCTCTGGACCCTCAGGGCCACTAAAGAGATGCTGCTTTGCAGCAGTTTCACAGATTAACATCTTGAACAGTTGGTTCTGGACGGGCTGATGAAAGATGATCTCTGTGTGATGTATCCAAATGTACAAGGAGTTAACTGGAAGCTATGAACAAAGAGCTGTGCAAGTGTCAGCTTGTGTCCTTCTGTGGATCCTCTTAGACCTGCAGAATTCCTGTGGCTTGTCCCAGTAATGAGTATTGAAGTGGCACATGGAACCAGGTCAGTCTCTTAGGGTGGCTACAGCTGGCAACAAGTGTTCCCCACTTGCTGGAGTGCTGCACAAACACACGGCCTGAGGGAGCACTTTGAGCTACTGCCATCCTAAACCACACAACCAGGCCTTATTTTTCCTGCCATAGGCTCTGTCCTCACCCTGTCCTCAAACTCAACAGGCCTAGTACTGATTCTGTTCACAGAATCATGAAATTGTTTGGGTTGGGAGGGACCTTGAGGATCATCTTGTTCCACCCCTGCCATGGGCAGCAACACCTCCCACTGTCCCAGGTTGCTCCAAGCTCCATCCCACTGGGCCCTGGACACTTCCAGGGATGGGGCAGCCACAGCTTCCCTATGCCAGGGTCTCACCACCACCATAGTAAAGAATTTTTTCCTAGTACCTAATCTAAACCTTCTCTCTTTCCATTTAAACCCATTCCCCCTTCTACTGTCACTGCATAGCCTTGCCCTGAGAGGAACAACTCTGGAACTAAACCTGTCACACACCTCAGGGTCTTTTACAAGTAGCCCTGCAGCACTTTTAAAAGTACTCCTTACCTAAAGGAAGGGGGGAAACTTGGGATGGCAGTTATACAATACAATATTTTACAAAAAGCTCTCAAAACCATTTCCATGGCTAAGGAACTTCTATGTCTGTATTTTAGGCTATGTCTGTATTAGAAAATGGATTGAGCCCGTAGGAGTAGATTTGGTGCAAAGGCTCCAAAATCTCAGTCCATGCACTTCTGAGACTCCCTGGAGTCTGGCCATGAAGACTGAATGCTCGTTAGTGGTTGTGGCATTAGTGACACCCCTGGGGTACATTTCAGGTTGAGTTTCAGCTGGGCTGGATGTGGCTGCACGTTCCAGGAGCTCAGGAATCAAAGCACAGTGAGTGGAGCTCATTAGGAGCTGCAGTGCCCTCAGTCAAAATGCCAGGGAGGAGGCTCCTGCCAGAGCACAGCCGGGCTCTGCTGAGGGCAGCCAAGTGCACCTGCACTCACACACCTTTTATGTCCTTTATATGCCAGCTGCACATCCCTGGCATATGTAAATATATATCAGATAAAGGGATTTTTCTATGGAAAACATCATGAACTGCTCCCCCTTGTACCCCCCTCCTTAACAGGACAACAACAAAAAGGATTCCACAGCTGAAAAATTTAGCCTTATTTGTCTTATTCACAATTAACTTCTTGAGTTAAAAGCAGAGCTTGAGTATGAGAAGTTATTTTGAAAAGTACCAGAAAACAAGCAAACAAAAAAACCCAACTTAAACTCTACCGGTATAAAGATACCTAAAATGATTTTGCAGGAGGAAAAATAACCACAGCACAGAAAACAAATTAATTTTTACCCCCTTCCATAGAGGCAGAAAAGAGCAACAAATATCCTCCAAGTCTGAGCAGAACTCTGGAAAACTGTTTCTCTCCCACATAAGCAAGCACTGATCTGCTGTATTGCAATCTGTTTTCCTCCTGCACTTGGTAGTGCAGCAGCACAAAGGGTTACAAACAGGCTGGAGGAATATCAAAAACTAATGTAGCTGAGGAGCAGAAATGTTTGCTTACTTTATTGCTTGTAGTGCCAGCATGACAGGAATTAAGGAAAATAAGTGCTTTTCCCTTCTCAAGTTCACAGGTTATTTGGTAGGTAGCATTTTGGTCCCTTTTTTCATTCAAGTGTCATTAACAATCTAGGAGAAGCCAGTACTTTCTTGCAGACCAGATTTGACAAAATTGAATTAATTGGGTGATTTTCTTTTGAATTCAATAGGAGCAGACTCGAATCACAGAGAGCCTAACAACAAAGTAAAATACAACTCATTCCTGTTTGCAGGCACAGAGTGCAGCTATTTATGGCTTTTACCAGAAAGAAAGGTCTAGGAACACAAGTTAACTCAGTAATTTCCTTCAAATGATTTCTTACTCTGTTTTTTTGCTCTTCCCCATTACAGTGATACCCTCACAGTGGCAGGGCTGAGCATCCAGTGGCTTCCTGAAAATGTGACCACGTGCCACATATGGGAATCTCCCTTAGGGACCAAATTTAGCAGTGACAGTGAAGTGGGAACTGATTGGGATGGGGAGAGAGGGGATTAGGTAAGGTCATAAACTCAGAGTACAAAGTACAGTTCAAGTGTTTATGTTGAAGCACAACTTTTTCCATATCAGAGATCTTCCTCCAGAAAAACCTCCCTCCTCCTTGCTTCAGTTTGGGGGTTCCTGGCATCACTGTTCATACCTTAAAAATGTCCCAGGAAATGTTTGCTACCCCTACTTCTAACATCAATGTGAGACTCTAAAACATGTTTCTGCTCACTAGTGGTTATAAAAAGGTGTATCAGCACATCACTGGAATGAAACCCAGGATTTCACCAGTGTCCTTTATGGATATTTATTCCAAGCACAGGAACCACAGGAGTGTGTTTGGCCTGTCATTCCCCCACTATTCCATGCTTAAAAAGGGAGTGGACATTTGTGTTAAAACAGAAAGCCCCTCACACTGCAGCATGATGTCAGTAATTCAGCTCCTCAGAGCATGTTATTGTTTGAAACAGAGGTCTCCACACTTTCACGTTGGTTATAAAATACTTAGTGCTGCTGGACTGGAAGGAAAATGTCATACATCTGCAAACAATTAGAAGGAGCTGGACTTCATATTTGATTTACTAAACAATAAAACAAGCTTAAGTGTGACTATATCTGTAAGTTACACTCCCTAGGAGCCTCGAGCAGTTATCATAGCAAAGTCTTTTAACCATAATTAAATAAATCCGCAGCGGGACCATTGCTGATCAAGATTATCTTTTATAAGATATTTTCAGCAGTGAAAAGCATGAAGATCATGAAGTTGAATGCATGCTTTAAGTGCTCCAAAACACTTTTATCCTTCATTTCAAGCACACTGTCCACTACCCTTCCAGCTGGAATGCATTCAGTACAATACATTTCAGCTTTTAAACACTAATATTTCCATGCTTTCTGCATTTAGATTGAAATTTTGGCATGGGGAAATGAGTAGCTTGATTCAGTCAGGCCCAAGATTTCACCACAGTTCATGTGCCTGCTGGTTAAAACTTCTGGTACTGTAACAACACTTAGTTGTTTTTATAAATTAACCAAAGATTTGAGAATTGAATACTAATATTTAGTTGCAAGTTCCAGGAAGCCAGAGCAGGGAGTAAAGTAATAGTAACATATCACCACCAATTTCTTCTCAACAAAACAGAAACCTCAATCAGTTGCCAGTCTCTAAGTTAAACCTAACCTGCAACCTTTATATGGGACAAAAACTATGGGTACTAAATGCTGTCAAACTGCCTTATTGTATCCCAAATTTGTGCTTCTAAAGCCAGAGTAGCAAAAGGGATGGTCATGTTTTGAAATTTTCCAGCATGACCTGCATTTTTTATCAAATCAAAATGTTATGTGCTGGAGCTGGAATGGTTTACAGTTCACCAATGAAGAGTAGTGCCAGCAGCATCACCTGAAGGAGGGACTGCCAGCCCCAGCCCAGCAGTTCTGCTCCTGGTTCTGCTGCTGCTTTGCCAAGTTAAACTAAGGAAAAAGCCAATTTTCCAGCCTTAGCATTGATTTTTTCCCTTGATGACCTCCAGTGAACGTCCAGGGTTAAGGAGATCTGACCTCCTGTGGTAGGTTCTGTACTTGACATTCTTGAATCAGAGTGACAGAAATGTTGGACAGGAGCAGATAAGCCAGAAATGCAACTCTCAGGCTTTGCCTACAAAAATAACTCCTCCAGCCTCCATGATGATTACTGTGCTCCAGAATGACAGGGAATTTACTTACTAGTGATAAATAATGTCCTGTGTACATGAATACCAGGGAGAAGGAAACTACCACTGTGTATTACAGCCTGCCCTGATTACAGTCCCTAAAGTACTATTTTATGTGATTATACAGTTACAGGCCACAAAGTGGAAAAGATGAACCATGGGGTCAAGTTTTGCCCTCTCTTTGCACGGGTGTCCCTCCAATGTGCTTGAAAAGCAAGTTTGTGAGTAAGGGGGAGAATATATTTCTATGAAAGAAAACAAAACAATGGCCGAAACATTTGTTACTTCAGCAAGTAGAAGAGTAAACTATTTATATAAAATAATAAATGAAACAGTCTTAGTTTACAGTAGTGCTTGTGAGGCTGGTTCCTGAATGCATACAATTAACATTGCTAATGCCCTGAGAATTTTTGGCACTGTGTGTGGTGCATGTACACTCAGATGAAAGCTCTACATTGCCACAGTTTCAAAGAGTGACCAGGCTAGGACTGGAAGTAAGCTGGCAAGGTCTGCCTAGGGCTACTTCCACAGAGATCAGAAGAGCACAGGCTCTTCAGAAGTTGGGTTCCTACTGCTGGAGGAATATTCCTTATCCACAATAAGGCTGCACTGCAGCCTGCTCTAAGCAAAAGTTCATCCTGTGGTTATTTTTTGTTCATTCAGCATTCACTTACTGAGAAATACAGAGTTCTGCAAACCTTTCCAAATTGCTTATGCCTTGCTGCATTGCCCGCTCTTTTCAGAGCGCTTTCTTTCCTAGACATACTTAATACAACACAAAATGCTTCACTAGAGTTGTTTAAAGACTTTTTAAGGAGCTACAGACAACAGAATAAATTCAACAGAGATGGAACAGACTGTTAAAGCTTCAACAAACTGCACATTCTGATGCCTTGAACAACAACAGTGACGTTTATGTATTTTATTTTTGTATCTTTAAAGGTGTCAGTGGAGCAACAGCCCCTTGCAGTCAGTGCAAGGCTGCAGGCTGTCAGTGCCCCGGCTCTGGGGTCACCCACACTGCAGCAGGACCGAGGCAGGCGTTGGCTTACCTTGGCACACGTTGTGGTCACTTTGCTCATACCCAGCTGCACACTGGATTTGGTGGGTTGGGTTGGGAGGGGCACGCTGGGGGTCAGCAGGGGTCCGGCGAATGACGTTGTTTCGACCACTTGTGGATTCAGCTGCTGCTTCTTCTCGCTCATTTACAATAATTTGCGCTGTTCTGGGTAGACAGAGGTATCCTCCATAGTGGTTAACACATTTCATCCCACCTTTACATGCATCTGGGACTATTTCACATTCATCAATATCTGTGGTTAGCAACAACACAAGTCATGCTTTTAACAGTCGAACCTTCTGCAACAGCCATTAACACAAAGAAACACGACGAGACATGCACGCACACCTCCGTGTCCAAAACAGGGGTGTGCAGTGAGAATACTTAAAGAATACCAGTGGCAAGTCTGTCTTTGAAAATTATTTACTATACCTTTGCACCGTTGCCTAACAGGATCCCATTCATAGCCATCTGTGCATTGCTGTGGAGAAAAAAAAGAAATAAATTTGGTTACCTGGGATTCTTTATTTTGGAAAAACAGTTGGGTGTTTTCAATGAACTCAAAGTGTGACACAAAGGGAAACGCAATACTTTGGTAGGCTGGAGAAATGGCAATTGGTACAGCACTGCTGTGCAGGAGCAGCAGAACTTCTGGGTCCCTTCCCACTTGGAATGCTCTATGACTCTGTGATACACAGAGAACACCTCTGTCTCGGGAAGTTCCCAAGCTATTGTTTGTTGGGAGCAAAGTGAGAAAACCTTGCTTTCTCCTTGCCTTGCTCCTATGGCCTGTGTTATACCATCTCTCCTTGGCCAAATCCTTGGTGTGACCAAGCTGACCAGAACAAAAACCTTCTAATGGAAAGCAACAAGTTTTTCTGAATTTGGATCTCATTCCCTGTTCCCTTCCAACAGGTGAACCTCTTTCATTGCCAGGCTCTGTTTGCCAGAGGGACCAAGAGGACTCTGAGCCCCTGGACTTCATCCTCTCTCCCATTAGCACTCTAGCAATGGGGAAGGATCCCATGACAGCTGGAAATTCATTCACATGCTTTTTAATCATGTGACTCCAGGAGCTGCAGTCTAGGAAGGACAATTTATACTGGGGGACTCACAATAAATGGTTAGAGTTTATAATAGCTGGACTACTTATTTATACAAGGCTTTGCAAAATTCAAACAAGGCTATACTCAGCAACTATTCATATCAATGCTCACCAGCAAGTTCAGGAAAGATTTTAAATAGTCTGCTCTGCATCTTCATTACTCCTCTGCCCAAAAAACATTAAATTATCCAGAGGGCAGTAATTTTAAATCGCAGGTCACAGTTACAGACACAGATTAGCAAAGTATCATGGTGCTACCAACTGTAGCAGGAACATTTAAAAAATTAAAATATCATTGAATCAACCAGGCTGTGCTGTGTAGGTGCATCTTGGACTGCCCAGGGTATTACTTTAATGGCCCCACACAAAAAAGAATGGAGTTGACTAATGTAATTAGTCACAGTCAAGCAAACTAAATCTTATTGCAACTCCTCTGCTGCTGAGGGACTTGCAAGTGACAAACTTGGCTTTCTGATGCCAAGAAGATCCACTTGCTGCAGGTCCTATTCCCAACTTATTTTGAGGGATTTGTTACTGACAGACTCTGACTCAGCAGGAGCATTGAAAATATTTTCTTCTCTTGCAGGTGACACCAGTGATTTGTCAAATGTGGCAGCAAGTTGTGGCTTGGAGGGGTTTTTCTCCCCAAGGGGTAAGTGGACACTCTCTAAAGGATTGACTACATGCTGAGTTGACAACTCCAAAGTTACTGTAGCTATGAAAAGGCAAACCCAAAGGAAAACAGCTAATTCATGCATTTACTGAATCACCCAATTCCTGTTAATGCACAACAGAAGTACTGTCTGTTTAACTGCAAGGAGCCAAGTCCATCTATTACTGCAGCCAAAGGCTTTTACAATAGCAAAGGATTTGGCCCTCCATGGATACAATGTGTGCATGAGAAACAGTAGCATCCCAAGAGCAAAATCTCCCAAAGCTGGGGTTTTTTTTGTTTCATTTTATATGACCAGCATTTAAGGATCAGTGAAGCACCTAAAGGCTGAGATCTCCTTTAAAAGAAAACATAGGTGCCCAAGTCACCTATAGGGGCTTGGTAGAAATGTTCAGTTGGAAAAATTTAGAATTATGTGAAATGTTACATAATTAACCCGCCCCCCCCCCAAGTAGTAACAGTGGGAAAGGAGGAGGGTGGGATCCCTGTTTAGTCCAGATTCTCAAAAGGTACTTACATCTTCAGTTTCCACTTATAAATAGGAACTTAAAAAAAAAAAAAAGTAAAAACACAGAAGCCTCTAAATAAAACTACTCCCAGCCTTCAAAACCCTAATGCTTCTAAAGCCCAGTGTTAAAGTATTTTATTACTGACTTCCTGATGCTCACTTGAGGCTTCTTTAAGCCCTGACTTCTACAAGAAGGTCCAACTCTGCAATATTTACTTGCTTGAGCCATCCCACTGACTTCAGTGGGATTACTTGTATAAGACACAATCCTGGGCTTTGGCTGTGGTTCTCTAACTTTTTGCATGTGTGCAGAATTTTCTGCTTGTGTGGCATTGGGCTGATGTGTGTGCACATATCCAGAGGTCCACCCATATGAAGCAAGTTGCAGGGATTACAACTGTAATCAGATGTGAAAATGTGGGTTTTTCCCCAGCCCAAGCCGGGGTAATTGCCACTCCTTCCATGACAGGCATTATGCAAGCCAAGTACTGAACACAAGCAGATTGTAAAGAAAAAGCCTGACAAAAAGGCCTTTAAATCTCTTAGCCTGTCACTTGCTTGCAAGCAGGACCTATTTCCAGTATTCTTGAACAATTTTATCAAGCCGTGCAAAACCACTGCTCAAAACCAGCTTAGAAAAGAACAGTCCCATGATCACTCCAGGATTCAGATGCTTCATTAAGAGCCCCAGATTTGGAAGTACTTACATTTTGTTTAAAACAGCTTGAAACATCCATAAGAAAACATAAAAGAATGTTTGACCTAATTATCTGTCAAACTCCATATATTTCAAATGAAGGTCCCAGGGACCCTGCCGTTATGAAAATGGGTTAAATCAAATATTAAAACCTCCTAATTTTGTTCAGTCCCTCAAACTGAGCACATAGATAAACTTTGCCAAACAAGCAGTTGTAATGTATTTTACTCAATCTTGTCAACTTGAACTTTTAAAAGCTGTTTGAGTGCAGGAACAGCTTATTTTATGGTTAACATTCGAACTCAGAGACCTCTGCAGCACATGCTATACATTGGCAAGAAATTCGGTTTTCCTTAAGGGTCATTTAGCAAAGAATCCCCGCAAAGCAGTAATTATCTCCAAGTCTATTAAACCTTACCGTGTACGTTATGGTTTCCTCAGTTTCCTGCGAACGTACTGTAATAAGAATGAGCGCAGCCAAGAACATAGCTGTCAACATCGTGAACCTTGAAAGAAAGGAAAAACAAATGAAGCCGGAATGCTTTTAGCGGGCTCCTTTGCTGGAAGAGGCTACAGCACCCCCGGGACCGGGTCGGGAGCGGCTCCTGCCCGGGGAGCCCACCCAGCCCGTACCTGGGAGAAGCAGCCGGGCGCTGCCCGCTCGCTCCCGCAAGGAGAGGGTGAGGCTTGGCCGTGCTTCCCAGCCCGGGGATTTTATCCAGCTGGGAGAGAGGGGCGGAAATAACCAGTCAATGGAGTTTAAAACACCCCAGCGCTCACCGGCAGCAGCGCCGGGCAAAGCGCGGGCAGAGGCGCACGCTTTGGGGCGGAAAAGTAATTTTTCGGTCAAAGCGAGGCGTGAGGGCCACCCCTCACCTGCCGGGGACCCGGGGGGCGGCGGAGCCTCCGAGCCTTGCACGGAGCCGCCCGCGGTGCCCGCTCCTACCTGCGGGACCGGGCGGGCTCCGGCCGCTGCTGGCGTCCGCTGCTGCCTCTGCTGCGCTGCGCTGCCGACGGCGGCTCCCTCACCTCGCCCCGCTGCCCGTGCGGTGCCGGCGGGGCCGCTCCTTCCCTTTCCCTCGGTGCCTGTGCGGTACCAGTGCGGTGCGGCAGCTCCTTCCCTTATCCCGCGGTGTTCGGTGCGATGCCGGCGGGGCCGCTTGCTATCCTTTCGTTCCCTCCCCGCTGCCGGCCGGCCGTCCCCGTTCTCCCGCTGTCCCGTCCGTGCCCGGCGGCCGCTGCTCCCCCGCCGCTGTCGGTGCGTGCCCGGTGCCGGCCCCGGGCTAAATAGAACGGGGCGCCTGTCCCGCCGGCGCCGCGCGCGCCCCCTGCCGGCCCCGTGCCCGCGCGCGGGCAGGTGCGGCCCCGCCGCCGCCATGTTGGGGCCGTGAGGGCACAGCCGTGAGGACACAGCCGTGAGGACAGACGTGTGTGAGGGCATAGCTGTGAGAGCACAGCCGTGAGGACAGACCTGCCTGAGGGCACAGCCGTGAGGACAGACGCGCGTGAGGGCATAGCTGTGAGGGCGCAGCCATGAGGGCACAGCCGTGCGGGCACGGCCGTGAGGACAGACGTGCTTGAGGGCAGGCGTGCGTGAGGGCAGAGCCGTGAGGGTGCAGCCATGAGGGCACAGCCGGGAGGGTAGCGGCCAAGGCAGCCATGAGGGCACAGGCGTGCGGGCACGGCCGTGAGGACAGACGTGCTTGAGGGCAGGCGTGCGTGAGGGCAGAGCCGTGAGGGTGCAGCCATGAGGGCACAGCCGGGAGGGTAGCGGCCAAGGCAGCCATGAGGGCACAGGCGTGCGGGCACGGCCGTGAGGACAGACGTGAGGGCAGCCGTGCGTGAGGCACAGCCCTGAGGGAACAGCCGTGAGTGCACGGCCGTGAGGGCGAAGTCGGGAGGACAGACGTGAGGGCAGCGGCGAAGGCAGCCATGAGGGCACAGCCGTGAGGGCACGGCCGTGAGGGCGAAGTCGGGAGGACAGCCCCGGGCACCGCACCGAGGGCAGCCGTGAGGGAACAGCCGTGAGGGAACAGCCGTGAGGGCAGTGCCGGGCACCACACCAACACCGGCACTGGCACCGACATTGACACCGTGGGACAGAGAAGGAGCGGCCCCGCAGGCCCCGCGCGGGAAGCCGTGAGGGGAAGGCGGCCGGGGCCCCGGGAACCGCTTCCTCACGCCGGTCGGTGGCTGTGGCCCGGCCGGGATCTTCGAGGGAGCGAAGCACAGCCGTCGTTCTGGGGTGTGTCGTGAGTCACGCAGTTATAGAATCGTTAAGGTTGGGAAAAAAGAATTTTAAGATTATCGGGTTCATCACTACCATGTTCTCAATTACAACCATAACTAGATGTGGAAATGATTTTCCCCAGTCCAAGCTTGTGTAATTCCCTTTCCTTCTGTGACATGCATTATACAAGCCAAACACTGAACACGAGCAAATTTAAAAGAAAATAAACTTACAAAAAGGCCTTTAGATCTCTTACCCTTCACTTGGTTGTAAACAGAATTTATTTCCAATATTCTCGCCCTCACGTCCCACATCCACACATTTTTGAACACTACCATGGGTGGTGACTCCACCACTGCTTTGGGCAGCCCCTTTCAGTGCTTTGCAACCCTTTCCTTGAAATTTTTTTCGGTAATTTCTAATCTAAACCTCCCCTGGAAATTAAAATAGCAGGACTGGTGTGTTGTGGCCATTAAAAATTTGGTAGATGAAGGCCATGAGGAGCCCTCCACAGGGCAATATCTGCTCCTTAGACACCATCTCAGCAATAATCACTTTTAAGAAAAATCTTTTCAGGCTATAAAATGCTGTTATTTCCCCACCCAGAGGGCAAGTTCATGGACAGAAGGAAGGATGAGGTGACAATGCAGGGGTTTGGTGTGTTTGGGTGGGGAGAAGGTGTCCAGGAACTTGTTCACTGGATCTTTATTTAATTCCCCGGTCTTGCTTCTGAGGGGCCTGTGACACAGTAGAGCAACTCTGTTCTGTTCTTGTAGTTCAACAGGAGGTGTTTAGTTTTAAAAGAAGTTTTGGCCTCTTTAATGTAGACCTTGAAAGGCCTGGAAAACTGGAAATCTGAAAAAATGCCTTACTAGGCTGCAGACCTCTGACACTGCTGGCCCAGAGAATGCCTTTCCTATACAATCCCTTAAATTCTTAACATTAAATTATAGTTATCTTACATAAAGCATGAGTTCTTTTTTGGATGGCCATGCAGTGCTCATTAATTTTGTCTCTGAATCAAATCACTTCTTATCTGTTCTAGAATCAGCCAAGCTGGTAGTTTTAGAATACTTGTAGCTGAAACCATATGTTCCCTATCTTTTATTTTTTTAGGTGGTTGTGAGAGAAGGCAGGATTTTCCCTCCCTCATTGCAGTTTCTGTGCTTACAGGTAAGTGGGACTCCTGAAAATGTACTAAAAATCCACACACCTCACTAGTAAATAAAGAATAGTAGCAGCAACACGGTGTAATAAAAAAATCTAAGTTGACTACATTATTATAGGACATTTTGCATGTACTTTCGTGTGCACATTTATTTCATATTTAACAGGCTATCTTTTGACATGTGTTCTCCTGCTCCAAAATGATTCCTTTAAAGCCTACATTTCATTATTTAGGAATACAGACTCACAGTGTTACATTGGCTCTGAGTTGTTCACTTCTGTTGGTGTAAATTGGATTCCTATTTGTGATTTGGTCCCTCATATACTTAAAACTTCACTGTTTCTTGCTCACAGAAAGAAATGTGGGCATTTCTAATAATCTAATGAATGCAAAATAGCATCATAATTGCTTTAATCTACTTGGCAACACTACTTAGTGAGTTTTGAATTGTCATTTGAATTGTGGCATTGTCATCCATGTCACACAAAAAGAACAGAATTTAAGTTGTTGGGTTCTGGATTAAGTACAAATTTTAAAAACTCTTGTCTTAAGCTACCACATAGGAAAACGCTGCCTGAATTATAGGACTGCAATTGGTTTTTTCCCCTCTGGAAAGATGTTCTGCACAGCAGAGAACAGCAGGAACATCATTTTGGAGGATGTCTGAGTACTGGCTGAGCAGGGACCCCCTTCCCTTGGCTTCAGGCAGTGTTACACATTTGCTGAAATGCCCTGTTCTGCCAAGGATGGTTGTCAGTCCTTTAAATGGAGGTAGGAGACTCAGTCCATGATTTGGTAGCTCAGATATTCCCTGCTGAGACAACTGGAAACTTGCCTGGTGTGGGAGAGCAGAACTGAAACGCTTGGAAATGCTGATGGGAGTGTGAGGTATGTGAACAAGCTGAAGGACAACTTATTTANTGTCTGAAGATGTCCCAGTGGTCAAACCATCCCTCCTTCCATGCTGACCACGAGCAGCTTGGCACTGCTGAGGCCAACCCCTACAACGATTGAAGAAGCTCTGTCATGCTGGTCCCTGATTTTCCTAACTTTTGGCTCCTTCTGAAAATTGTGCACTCTGTTCCCTACTGCTTTAGTGAACTCTTTGTCACATCTCAGTTTTTGCTTGCGTTAAACCCCACAGTTTTCATAAATTCTTTAGCTTGAATGTGTTTACGACTGCAATGTTCACATTTTTTGTTCCTGGCAGGATGTGTTGCCACCCCCCACTGTCCTCAAAAACCCAAGGATAGGTA
The DNA here is from genome assembly GCA_013397375.1 of Toxostoma redivivum. NCBI lineage: Eukaryota > Metazoa > Chordata > Aves > Passeriformes > Mimidae > Toxostoma > Toxostoma redivivum. The sequence goes on from VXBI01000717.1 coordinate 298,692, forward strand.
GGCTGAAGGAAGACTGTGTGTGGTTAAAATGTCACTGCACTCCCAAGTAATTCTGGCTGCTAGAATTGTCCCTGGGGGCAACAGACAGCTGGACATAATTTAGAGCAGGCTGAGATTGACACTAGAGGCTAGGTCAAAAAGGAGGAAAACAAAATTGCAGTTTAATCTCTTCTACTCCCAGATCTGACCCCCTTTTCCTGTTTCAAGCATCGCTCCCTAGAACAGAAAATGAAGCACATGGAGAATTTAAGCAACTCGTGTTTGTCAGCTCAGGGGACCATTGGTGTCAATTTAAGATGATTTCTGTCCCTGAGTGTGTCATATCCAGTAACACTGGAGTTGTCTAAACTCAGAGCTGGGATGGTGGAGATGTTATTTTCATGTTGGACTCACAGGAATTTTAGAACATAAATTATTTTGATAACATGGCAGGCTGCCTTTCTGTCACACTGCCTGCAAATGTCAAATTTTTTTCCATGTTTCAACTTAGAAGTGACATAGTGTTGGTGAAGGATAAATTGGGAAGAATTTGATGTCTGATTTTTTATTGCCGATTAAACATGACAAATGTTAAACTTTTATTTGAGGTAATATTATACAAGTTTATTTATCTTCAAGGGAGGTATCCTGAGCATATTGTGTGTGCCATGAGGTATTACTGTACTGTAAACTTAATTTGAAAGAAAGTCTGTTAGGAAGTTACTCCACTTTCCCTGGAAAGCTGACATAGAGGTAAGAATTCACCATATCAGTTTCTTTTCACAGGTATTGAAATGACAAAAGGTTAATAAGGACTAAAATGTCAGTGGCTAGGGACAGAGAACAAATTTTCTCCTTCTCATGAGTTTTCCCATTCAATCTAAAACATATATTTGTTGTTATTCTTTGTTTATTGCTTTGCAGTAGAGTTCATAGGTGACAGATGATGCAAGCACAGAATTAGAGAAAACTGACAAAGAAAAGGCATGAGAGCTGGATTAGAAAAATCTAGTAGTAGTATTTCAGCCTTTATTTTCTTCAAGTTATCTCCTGTTTGAGAGCTCTTGCATGAGTTTTGTTATGCTGAGGCCTCTGGCTAACTTGAGCTAACCCGTGCTTTCATTTTTAAATGTCTAACAATGCTCTGAGGATATTAAAGTATAACATTGTTGCCATTTTTTATTTTGATTTTTGCTAAAGATCAAGCCTGTGGTCTGCATACAATTTGTCAAGCATGCAATTTGCTTGTCTGCTGCAATTTATGGGGATATGATCCTGTGTTTTGTGTGTTTCTGTGGACTCCAGCAGAAATCTGGATGCCCAGATAAGGTGGTGACTATTCCCACTGGGGTCCTTTGTCAGTAAAAGAAACATGAGGGAGAGACTGAGTGAGTGGGAAAGGCATCTCCCAGAGGTTGTCCATCTTTTTTTTGTTGGTGCAGTTGTGCAGCCCTAATAAATAAGGAATTGAAGGGCTTTGGAAGAGTGAGTGGTTTTCAGATACAGCTGAAAAGAACACAAGAAATGAGGGTGTGATGATGTGGGGGATGATGAGCCCATTTCACTTTCCATGTGTGGTTCATCACCTCTTGCATCTCAGGGAATAAGGATTTTCCAGGACTGCAAACCTCTCCTGATGATACTCTTGGGTGATGTTGATTTTAGGCTCCCCTTGGAAAATGAGAGAATATGGTTAATGAGTGTTTTCTCAGTGTTTTCAAGGCTGTAACTTACACAAATTCATACACAACCCCAGAATATCTGTTTTTATGGATTAACCATACAGGTAAGGACCCTTTGATGTGGTAAGAATTTCAGATATGGCAAATCTGGGCTGTAGCTTAAATTGCACTGTCTATTTGCTTTTGCTAAGAAATTGTATCTGCAATTTAAATATTCCTCCTCTAGCTTGTATTTCTGACTTCTTCCATCTTTTTATACTGTGCAGCAACTCTTTTCCATTCTCTATCAGTGATTTTCCTTCTCTTTTTTTCTCTTTCTCATGCCAGATAAGAGAAACAGTAGCCCAGAAAACATTCATCAGTGTAGACATGGTTTTTTTTAACACTGGAGTTGTAATTTCTTCTCCTTTTTCCTCTGGAAAACAGCATTGCTGTACATGGGAGTTGAAGGCTGATGCTGTACTAGGTGTCAACCAATTTTGTTAAAATGAGAACTTTTTACCAGAATATTACCCATCTGAGGAGTAGACAGCCTTTCTGATATTGAAAATCCTAGCTGGAATATATACTGCTGTTCTGATTAAACTGTGTCAGTGCAGTTCCTTGCTCTGGCTAAGAGGCAACATAGAAATGCCAGAATTCAAATCCGGTATCACCCAGAATATGTTGGAGACAGCTTTCACCTCTAGTTTTGGCTTCTTGTGAAGCTTTGTTCAAATCATTTAATCTATTTCTTGGAGGAAAAGATGTGACTCTTGCCCAGGGAAGCAGCATGGGTGCATTCACTTACCTGTCTTGGATTTCCAAAGTCGATTGGCTTGGATAGCATATCTTGGATACTCAGATTCCCATTCCAAGTCCAGGGGTTTGGATGCTTGTCTGTGAGGCTGCCTTCAGGCCTGCTGTGGGCACATCAGCATCCTCTCAGCTGAAAGGAGAACCAGGCAGAACTCATCTACTGCAACATTCATGGGTGTGGATGAGTAAAAATTCTGTGCCCTCTCTTTATCCTCCCTCCATGTAGGAAATCCATTTCCCTTCCTCTGTCAGTTCTGAGAAGGGTAAATATGGGTTCATATGAACCTGTGTATGACCAGCATGGATTATTGACTGGCAGCTCAACTCCAGCAGATTGTTCAAGCCCTAGTTCTCATTTTTGCAATTTTCCAGTGTTGTGTTTAGCTCCAGATTTGGGGAATTAATTTGAATAATTTAACCTTTCTTAAGAGGATTTAGTATCTTTCAGCACAACCAAACTGAGACCTCTCGGGAATGCTGTGGTGAAACCTTAGAGGAACAGATATGTGAGGCAGAGCTCTTGCTAAGGACTGTTTTTGCTTTTTACAATTCTGGAACATCAGGATCAGTAGATACATTAAACAATAATTTGGTTACATAAGCATCTTCTGAACTTCCTGAATTTTCCTTTCTTTCTCTTTTGAGGGGAAAAAAAAAAAGAAGAAAGTTAATAATAGGGGAAAAGCAGGAACATTTCTTGTTTATATTGTGTGGAGGGGGTGAACTTGGCAAACAACCTGCTTGGTTAACCTATTAATTATTGTCCAGAGACACAACTTTTCTGCTCAATATTTGCATAATACTACAGGATGTATATCAGAGCATTTGAATTCCCTGGAATATTAAGCTTAGTGCTTGTCTTTAAGCTGTCATACAGAAAGCAGAATCCAAATACCAGTGGGGATTTTCCTCTCTGTGAGATTGATGGGGTTATCCTCTCACCCCTCTTTGCAGATACCTGTGGTTGAAAGGGATCAAAATTCTGGAAAAGGCTGGAAGATGCTACCACGAAAAGCTGGCACAGAAACACATATAACCCTGTATGCTCCCAAAATATTCTCTGTAGGAGTTTAACCACATTGGGGAAAAATTAATTTCTGGGAGTGAGGCAGTAGGAACACCACATCTCCAAGTCATGGAGGTGGAGAGGCTGCAGAACAGCCCCAACATGTCATTTGTGTCATAGACAAGACATCACTTACCATAGATTCATTTTAAGTCGTGTGTAACATGGGCATTCTTCTTTTAATTAATCAGTTCAAGTTCTCATTCCCTGGAAGCCCTGGCAAATTAATTCCTGCTCATTCACGCATTACTGTGCTTGAAGTGTTATGGTTTAGAAGTGATAAAGGCCCAAAATAACCTGATGGATACAAAATACCCCCAATCCCCCCTGCAGCCCAGTGCAGTTCAGTTCAGCTCTCTTATGTCACTGCAGAAACCCCAGAGCTCTCTTTGGCCAACAATAGTCTCAGTGTGTCAGGGGCCATGGGCCTCTTTGGCACCACAGCTGTAGGTCGTAAACGCAGTTCTGGAGATTAAGATATTAAAATGTGCCTCTTGGGGGCCTGCACAACAAGGCCTGAGGTGTTGCCTCGTGTCCCCAAGGCAGCCTGGTGGCTCCCAGGGCTGGCAGGTGCTGCATGGAGCACAGGCCAAGAGCTTCCCACGTGAGCATTTGTCCTCAGCAATGGCGTGGTTTGCCATTTCCTCTGCCAGCCAGGGAGTGTTTGCTGCTCCAGGCTCCCACTTCCTGCAGAAGGCTCCACAAGGCTGGTGACAGAGGTCTGCTGAGCAGGAGTTCAGTGAACATCAGGCAAAGGAGGTGTAGGTGCTTTAAGAAAAGCATTGGATGCTTTGTGCAGACCAAGTTGCACTTGGCACACTGCTCTGTCCCCACAGCTTTCCATGCATTTATAAAATCCCAATTAAAAGAGCAAGAGGCATGTGGCAAGAGCCACTTGCATCAGTGCAGAGGAAGGGAGAGGATTTACTTACTCAGTGTCTTACTAGCACTTACTTCAAGACTTCCTATTTATTACTTTTTATCCCATTTTATTTAGAAAAGATTTTTGATTTTCAGCTCCCTTACTTTTGGAAAAAAGCCTTTCTCAGTGTAATGTTTGACAGTACTTTAAACAGTGAGCTGTGGTTGTAGAAATTTTGACTTGTAGAGGCAGTACTTAGAATGTGTCAGAGTTTTAAGGCTTGGTCATTTCTGCTCATGTTCACCCTTCATTTTTCAGCTGTAGATCTCTTAATAGAGCTTTTATCATAGAAATTCCACCTCTGCAAGAAAACACTAGAGCAGAAAAAGCAGAATTGATTGAGCTTAAATCAAAGGAGAGCTCTTGGTTCAACATTTTGTCAGCAAATTGTGGCTGAGTTATTAATTATCTGTCTCAGTTTTTAAGTACCTGGAATCTGTAAATCTTTCAGGAAGGCTTTTAATATACAAATCTCTGCATGTTACTGGTGCTCCTGACTGGTATCTCTGAGGAAGCTGTGGACACATGGAAATATGTCATCCTGAAGATGGATGATTTAAGTCTGTTGAAGCAGATTGTTTGATTGTGTGATCATAAAATAGCTTTTTTGGCACTTGTTGCTGTAGGACTAAGGGTCAGATTCCTTCTCTGCCTTGCACTGGAGATGCATCAAAACTTGTGTGGTCTGCCTGCAGTGGGTTGGGAGCCTGTTCCATTTTTGTGGGTAGCCGTGCACGTGGCTTTTGGGGACAGATCCTGTAGTTGCTGGTAAATTCCTTGCTGCTTTAAAAGGAAGGGCACAAAAACAGGAGGTGGCTTTGGCCTCAGGACTATGACGCTGCAGTTATTAAGAAGGGCCTTTCCCTGTTTTTCCCATACTTTTCTTCAATGGATTCAAAAGGATGTTAGCTAAAAGCACAAAGAGAAATGCAATTTTGTTTCTCTGAAGATACAGGATTGAGGGGGTTTACAACATTCCTTTGGAGCTAATAATGATTCAGTGTTACCAGTCACATAATATGTATACAAAACACTTCCATGTAGGGAATGTCAGTGGGATTTTTTGGATAGAATTATTCCAGATTCCTCATTCAGATGACTTTCATCTCCAGCAGGGCTCTCATTATTTAGTAAAAGCCTTCTACAGTGCAGGAAATGTACCTGTGAGGAGGCCTCAAGTGTGGCAAGGTGTGGTGTTCAAAGTGCTGGCACACACTTCATTGTGTCACATTTAGCATTCGTACGTAAATGGGAAGGACAGTATCTTCTCCACTGCAAAACAAATCCTTACTTGCTATGGATTAACAGTTTCTCACTGTTAGAATTTTGGGGTGCTTAGTGTGAATCTTAGGAAGGGAAAAAAATGCTATTATAGTACTTCATTTGGAGTCAGGAGGCCTTCTTTCACTGCACTGCTGCCTTTTCAGAATGACTCGCAGTGTCAGGCAAAAATATTAGGGAGGCATGGAAGAAAGTGAAATGGATTTATTTGCAGTGATCTTTATTAGAGAAAAACTCCTGATTTTCCAGGAGGGAATGAAGTTCACACACATTTCCTTCACAAAAAGGTAGGGTTGTTTTTTTGTCCACCTTGAGATCTGAATGAAATCTTTATTCCCAGTTGGCAATGTGTGACAAAGCATACTTTTGGTATGCTGCAAAAGAGATTAATCATCTGGTGAATTTATTAACAGCAGTAATAAATTAGAGCTCTCAGCGATTCTCAGTGATTTTACTAGCTTGAATTTAAAAGTATGTGAATGGTGTGAGTGAACTGCAAGATAATAGTAACTAGAGACATTTGCTCACAATTGAACTTCTCAAGCTATCAGTTGTTTACTGGTCTGGACCAATGAAGTGCTAAAAGCTAAACACTGTAAAATGTTAAACTTTGATGAAAGATATTAAGACAGAAACTGTTTCTTTTGCCAACACTGTGGTCAACAGCAGTGCCCTGACCTGATTACTTAAGCTGATGTTTTTCCTAAATCTGTCATGAATCAGTAATTATCAAGTTTTGCAATACTCAATGATTCTCTTGTGAATAGCAAAATTATTTGTTATTGTAGGTTGGTATTTTCTAAAAAGAAGTGTTCAACTCTTGCATCTGCAACCTCTATACAGTGTGCTTGGTGTGGGTTTTTTTTTTCTTTTTTTTTTTTTTTTTTTTTTCTGGAGAACTGTGGAATGCCACAACAAATCTCCTGAAGAGTTTCACAAAATGTGAGGAGAATTCAATCTGGTCTAATCTGGAAGTGACCCCTCTGGTGTCTTATAAAATAAACTTTCGTGTCAGCGTGTTTTTCCAGTCATGGTTGGAAGATTTCCAGTACAAGTATTTAGTTATGGGGCTTGACTTGTAGGGCTTCTAATAGGAAAAGGAACTTGTACAACATATTGTTTTTATTAGTGGGGTGTTCTCATAGCAATTTAATATGGCAGTGCCAGAAAAAATTCCCTTTTGCCTTGCGCCAAGTGCCATGCAGTTGTGTGAGCTGGGTATGCATGGGGTCAAAAGTGGGACCAGGTCCCTGAATGGGGCTGGAAATTCAATCCATGCTTCCCAAGATTGTGGTGGCATAATACTAACAGCTGGCTTTGGAGCCCCAGTAATCCTTGCAGCCCCTGGCAGAGTTTTCTGAGGAATGAGAGAACAGAATTAGGGGAATTAATCAGCTAAGGTAAATGTGAGTTGTGGCAACGTGATGCATTGTCTGTTTAGTCATTCCAACAGAAAAGGCGGCATGGCAAAACCTCTGTGTGGGGTTTATTAGGTGCATGTTTTGGGTTCTGTCCATGCACATCTGTAGCTGCTCCCCCCGTGGAAATTGCATTTCAAGCCATGTGTAAGGGCACTGTGGGGCTGCCATCCCTGGATCCTTTTCTGGGGAATGCCACTGAGGATGTGGTGAGTGAGACTGTGCTCCCCGCTGGCAGCAATCGGGGGAGAACGTGCAAACAGGCAAATCTAAATGCAAATGTTCACATCCGACACTGGTGGAGATTTATCCAAATGATAGGGGAGTTGATAGCAGGAAAATGAAAAAGAAGAAAAAAAACGAGGAAATTTGAACCATCCGGTTCTTTTCGGGTGAAAATTGCTTAACTTAGATTTGTGGTTTTAAGTAAACGTGCACATTAAAAGAATGCTGACCTTTAAGAACGTGAGTTTAGACGATTTGCTATTGTTGCTGTTTAAAGCATACGAATTTACAGACAGCAGAAAATACCATAAACCTATGAGATTGGGAATGCACCATGGAAACAAACAGCACCCTGGCAAAATAAAGAGATATTTCTTCAATGGATCTCCATTAAAAAGCTCAGCAGAGTTCCTTCCAAACCCTGCACTCAGGGATGCTCCAAACTTCTCAAAGAAAAATGCACAGCGAAGTGGGGAGTTAAATGGTATCACCGTGCTTTGCTGTAAAACAAAGAAGGCTTTTATGAGAGTCTTGAGCCGAAGTGATAAGTTGTGCATCCATTGTGTTGGAATGCGATGAAATTAATTCCTGTGGGAGATAAGGAAAAGGATCTAGAAATGTAGTGCTGCCCTCCAGTGGTGGCGTGAGGGGTTTTGTCTCCTGTGCTCGCAGGATGTTGGCTGGAAGGCAAACAGGAACGTGCAAATATTTCCGAAAGGACTGTTAGGGTAGTTAGAGCTCAAATGTCAGGGCAGCAGTGGAGAAGAGGGGATATGAGACACAGCCGAACTTGCCCTAGTCTGGAACTGCTGAATTGGTGGCTTTGTCCAAGGGTATTCTCAGCCAGAGGAACAAGCTCTTCCCTGCATGCTACATTAATCCTCTTCACTTCTAGTTTGCAAAGTCTTCTGCTATAGTTAATGAAGAAAGAAGTGTTAATGGATGAAATGAGCCAAAATTATGAATCGTCTCACCTTAAAAAGGGAGATAATGTCTTTGTGGAGAGTGCCAGCATAGTCTAAGATATGCAATTAAACTAATTTTCCTCTTGTTTAAACTGTGGCAATAACTCCCCTCCACACCCCTTAAGTCAGTTTGCCTCTTTAACATGACATGAAAGAGAAAAGAATAAGTTATATAAGTGATGTAGCAAGCTGCTGCCTACAAACATTGTGTCCTGTGTGAGGATTCAGCAGTTGCCTTCCTAAGAAATTACCAGTCCCTCTATGATATTAGGGAAAGCACAGGTAGCACTGTATTAGGGAATGCCTACAGAGGCATGTTTCCTTGTGATCTGGGCAGCAGCAGGGCTGCTCAGTGAGGGTTAAACTTTCTGTCCTGGTATGGTGTTTTCTGAGGCTGCTGCTCTATCTTCATCTTCTGCGCAAAATATGGTTTCTGTTTCCATTTGGTTAAAGTTGTGTAAGACAAATTCAGGAAAAGAATCTGAGCCTGGCAAGACTAGGAATCCTAAATACAACCATTTGTCTTAAGGTTCAGGTTCTGGGAATAGCAGGCTGGTTTCAGATTCACAGAGAGCACCACAAGGGAATTTGGGAGGGGCTGTGTTACTGCAGTGTGTGTTTTAGTTGACAGTGGATACCTGTGAGGGGAAGGAGCCAGATCCAGAGGAGAAGGGTATGAAAGGCTCTTTTTGCAAAGTTTCTTTGTGTGTATTAATATCGGTGTAGATAAAAGGAGAAGTAAAGATGACATTGATGGCAAAGAGTTTTATCAATGTTTGTTGCCTGTGTGGAGTCTTCAAAGACCCAAATGAGGGAGGACTTCTGCTGGGGAAGTGCAATAGGCAGAGTCTAAGGAGCACTGATGAATCAGGCTTCCCTTTATCCATGCTTATTGGGCACCTCTCCTTCCCATTCATGTTTCCTTCAGTCTCTTTTGTTCTGCTCTTAATGAAAGCAATGCTGCCCAGGAGACAAAAATCAGTTTCTGTGGGTGCAGAAACCCTGGAAGTATGGACAAACCTATGAATATAGACATACCTGCACACACACAGAGCAATTGCAGCAGTGTGGGGGCCTTTCTGGGGGCACCTGCTCTGTTTCCATGGCTTCTCTGTAAGCTACACAAAGTGGGTGCTGCAGGTTATCTCTGGGATTAGGAGGTAGGAGGAGCCCCTTTGAGCACAGAACCAGGAAGTCAGAGCATGGTGCTGGAGGCCACAGTCAAAGACCTCCCTTCAGAAAATCCTGGCCTTTTCTAAGCTGCTGTGAATGAGGCAAAAATCTTTTCCTTGGTGGGCTGATGTCTGACTGATCTCCATGACTCTTTTCCTCCTAGGGATGCTCTCTTCTATTCAAGTAAGATTAGACATTGTGCCTCAGTTCCATTGGTCAGGGTATTCTTTGGTCTGTCCTGAATTGAATTTGGTTGAATTCAGACGCTGACTGTAGTATCTGATGCTGATTTTTGATGTAGAGAGATGCAGATGCTCTCCAGAAACTGCTTAGTGATTTTATAGACACTTGGAGACAAGCTGGATGGAAACTTCCAAGGATAACTAAGTCCAGTTATCCAGTTATGGGCAGGGAGTAAAATATCATGTCAATTCATATAGAGGTTAATTAATATAGATGTTAACTCATAATGCACTACACTGATGTACATGTAATTTTCTTATAATGACAGCCTGAGGCTTTAAACCTTATCAGACTTGTGAGCATAGAAGATTAGACTGAAGCACACAACATCTGAAGATAATACCTATGAAACAAGAGCGAAATACTAATTTGTTAGTATTTTGTTACCTCTGTCCCTTCATGTGGATGTTTTGTCCCACATCACACAGTACAATATATCCAAGAGTAGGTGTTGTTTTCCTTGCTTTTCCCATCTGTCTCATGCCCCGACCCCACCTGGCTCTCCAGGGTTCAGTGTTGCCCCTGTGTTACTTTGCTTCTCATTGATTTTAGTTCAGCAGGAAGTCTGGGATATCTCAAACAGAAGAAAAACACTCAACAGAGGAGCAAACAACTGCTTTGTGCTTAGGAACGTCTTCACCTTTCATCAAGCCTTGCAGAGCTGCTCTGAGGCTGGAATGTGAAGTAGTTGCTGGCTCCTCTGATGTCTTTTATTTTGTGTGAGATACAATCCGTGTCAAGAATGTTCCCCAGACTACCTGCGGAGGTTAATTTGCGTGAGAACCACACTTGCAGCATCCTTCAGGCATCGGGTAAAGATGGAGCAGTTAGATGCCTCAGGAGGCTCCTGCTGCCCTGTAGCTGCGGAGCCAAGAACATGACTTTGCTTCCCAGCACAGCCATTCCCTCTCCCGCTGCTGGGGGAGTGGAGCCCCCGCGGCGGAGCTCTGTCGGTTCGGCAGCGCAAAGCTGCGAGCGGCAGGAGCAGGGAGCTGCTTTCCGGCGGCCTTGGCAGAGCCCCACTAACACCAGGTATCTGCTGAACTGAATTTGCCAGTTCCTCCAGCTGCCTGGGGAGCTTGTAAGTTCCTTGAGCCTCATTCCTTCCCGCATGGAAGTTACAAGATGTGACTGCTCTGCCAGCAGGGCTGGTAAATTCCAAGAAGCCCAGATACTGGATTCACAGAAATTACAGCCCTGCTGACCACACTGGTGGAAGCAGAAATGTTTTGGAGTTTCACGAGCCTTAGCTGTTTCTCCATGTCATTTACAAGTTCCAGTTGCATCTGCGTAAAGGGCTTTGGCACAGACAGCTGGAGCTTTCCGTGGCTGCAGTCACAGCCAGCACAGTGCACAGGCAGCTCTTGGAGCCTTTGCACAGCTTCTAAACCTGGTGGTCCCTGGCCAGGGTGATTTGGAGCACGTCCCTCCTGTTGATTTAGCAATTTCAGGGATGGGATATAATCTAGCACATCACTAATGACCTTGTACTTTTATTGGAGCCTAAAATTGATGATTTGGGGAGATAATAAATTTGCTTCTCAACCCGCAAGTTTGGAAACCTCTCTGTAGTTTCTTGATGTGGAGGGAGATTGGAAGTAGAAAAGTCAAGTTATCAAATAATGAGAATATGATCTTTGTGATTTTTCTACAGAAATATTTAGATGACAGCAGTTTCTAAATTCTGTCAGTGTTTTCCTCTGGTGAGAGAGCAGACATGATGTATTTAGATGGCATAGAGGGTGGATTTTAGTTTTATAAAGCCAGGGGAAATTGGCTAAAACCACATCTTACCCTCATATTTTACCTCTCAGAATTTACAAGTACCCTATCAACTGTAGATACTGCACTGAAAGAAAAAACACACCAGTTTTCTTAAAACATCTGACATTTGGAGAATTTGTTAGAAAAAATATAGAAGTGCTGAACTTTTTCTTTTTTATGGATAGCAGGCATTATTGGACATCAGCTATTTGCATCAAAGGGTTCTAAATAACCTTGATGTCTTTCCCCTTCATGTTCTGTAGAGATCATTGAGGTAGAAACAACTTTTTTCCTGAGTGTGTAAAATGTACAAGTTGAATCTTGCCACTTTGTGACATTTGGAGCCTGGACTTTACAACTTTAACATTCTTTCAGCATTATTTTTTTAGGAGTGTAGTTATAAATGTAAGCGTTCATCTGTAATATAAATTGATGAGAACCTATAGAATATGTGATATATATTTAAAAATAACATGGCTGCCAGAATAGATTGGAAAATGGCAGGAGGGAAAGAAAGAAGTTTGTATTTGGTATTTATATGGTGTATATACCGAATAAGCAAAGTAAGAAAAATTCATCCAGATGGGATATTCCTTATATCTGTGTACATTACCACCTAAAACTGTGTCAGTGTCATCAGGCAAACGATGGAAAAGGAGATTTCTAGTTGGGTCTGCATTTCCAGTGCCTTCCTTTGTGTTCCCTTTGCAAACACAGACAGTTTTGCTCCCAGGGTATCTCAGTACGGTGGGGAGGTCGAAGAAGCTGATCAATCATAGAAAATATTCTGGAAATGCTTCCCTTGGTAGCTGACACATGGGTTGTTAATCATTCCCCTTTCCCTGAAAAAGGGACTGTGGTAATATATCTTTATGTCAGAGCAGTTTTCTGTGTCCAGGGTCTCTCACTCTGGCTCTGCACATCTCAGGAGTCGTGCCAGTGTGGTGTCTTCCCTCCTGATGTAACTCTTCCTTCAGGATGTTGTGGGCAGCTCCTCTTCTAGGTGGCTGCTCTGCACATGTTTTTTCCATTATATTAGCAGCAAAGTGAACTGGCACTTGTGAATCTTCTTGCACCCTGCCCCCCCTTGACTGGCAACTGCCTCTCATAACTAAGCATTGAATAGAATTTGCTGGAAGGAGCAAGAGGGAAGATTCTGCTGGTTTGAAAATTGGCCTTGATGTGTGTGACTCTAAAGTAAATTTTGTCAAAGCCATTGATGAATAAAACTTTCCTCATGTTTTCCCTTTTTGATTCAAGTTAACTCCTTCTTTACAACCTTATTACTTGCCTTGTAAATATCTCAAGTATAATGGTTGCAGCTGCTAAGAGAGTAATTAAACTTCAAAGCTTTGTTATTAAAGACCCAGCAAGGACACCCCAAAGCAGAAGAATTTGCAGTTAAGACTGTACAAATCCATCCTTAACAAGCCCATAGTGAGTAGGGATTATGTAGCACAGGAATAGCATTTTCTGTATGGGGGATCCTTACAAAATCTGAACAAAATGAACTACATGGAGTACAGTACACGGCTAAATGTTCCAGGATTATGATTTTGGGATTTTCTGTATTTCTTTTAATAGACATGGCTTTGCCTTGAAGGGTGTAGCTGAAAATCATTTCAGATAAGCAGGACTCTGCAGTCCAGGATTTTGCCTTGACAGTCATCTGTAAAAAATGTTAGTTGATGTTTCATTCCAAAATCATGAACAAAAGCCTTGATTCTGCTGTTAGATCTGGGTTTATGAATCATCAAAAAGTGCATTAACCTATGTGTGTGGGTGGCTAAACTGCAGCGTGTGCCCCGAGCTGTTGCTCCATCAGGACTGTGGAGTCATCCAGAAGGGTGGACAGCTTTGTGCTCTTCCCTGTTTGTGCTGAGGAATGGGCCAAGTGGGAGGTGGATTCACCAAAACTGGGAGCCTGTGGACCTCCATGCTCGTTACTCAGAGCCTGCTGCCTGCAATGGGCATCTCTGGAGCACAGCTTTGGGTGTAACAGATTGCATGAGCCTGATGGAATAAATATGGCATCTAAACATTCCCAGGCATGCAGTCAGGGGACGGGGGGACTCCCATTTAAAACATCCTTTTCTTGCTGAGATACTTGGGCCGAAACTCAGTGGATGTGCAAAGTTATCTGGAAGTCTTCTTTGAGTCCTTAAGGGAGGCAGGTTCTCTCTCCTGATACCAAAACCTGCTTCCCCACAGTCACCTTATTTTCTTTCCTCATTGCCAAGGCTTCCTCCCTCCACCAAGGTTTGGTTGTTTCTTTGTTATTTCTCCCAATTCCAGCAGGAATTGTGGAATGGTGTAGTAAAATTTACATGGTTTTTGGGAAGAATTACTATTTTTCATATGCACTCTCAGTTAATAGATTTTCAACTAAGGTAAATCTCGAAGGAACCCCTACTGAGCAGAGGTACAAAAGGAAGTGAATCTCCATTGCTACATGAAGTGAAGCTGTAGAACTCCTTGCCTCAGGCATTATGGACACTGCAACTTAGGTGGGTTTGGGGGGATATTGGACAGGTTTGTGAAAAACCAATTTGTTAGGAATGCTAAATGCATGGAAACATGTCCTAGGGAGTTCATGAGCCACAGATTGTTGGAGAGGTATTTGGGAAAATACCTCTGAGTTTACCTTGTACTTGCACCTTATTTTAGTTGTTGTCAGGTGAATTACTTGGATCTTTGGTCTGTTATCATTAAGATAAGTGTTTTTGTAGAGAATGCCTACCTCAGATAACTTTTTGTTTGTGTAGATTCCTAGGGAGTACCACTCTGGTTTCTATTGCTTCAAGTGCAGTGAGAGCAGAAGGGGAGATTAAACACATGAGTATTTAATTAATGCCTTATCAAATGCTTCCTCTTTGTTATCTCTTCATTTTTCTCCCAGGTTGTCCTGTTGTAAGTGAATGTGGTGCTCTGTTGTTCAAGTGCAGCACCTCATTTGCACACTGTTCTCTGGCAGAGGCTGAGCCAGGGAGTGGCAGCAAGTAATAGAAAGGGAGCTTTCCCTCTGGGATGGCAAAGGAATCCCAGGGCAAGAACTGGTGAATATTCTCTTGGCAGTGAGAATAAGGGAAGTGAGGAGAAATACAGTTAATGCCATTTTCTTGTGGCTCTCACTGCAGGCTGATTAGACAGTAGCTGAACTGGGATACAAGTGTGAAAGAGGAGTTAAAAAGTATGGAGGAGTAAATGATCCCTTTTTTACCTCTATCCTCTTTCTGGTGAGGCTTCAGTGAGAGAGCTCTGAAGCTGGCCATGAGCATTCAGCAGGCAGGAGGGAAGCAAAGAAGTTATGGAAAAACCAAATGTGAGGATCCCATCACTTTGTGAAACGCTCTGCCCTGACATTTTGTGAAATGTCATTTTCAAGTGGTGCTTCCAACCACTCATCTTTGTGTTTATGTTTCTTGCCTCTTTCTGCAAATCCTCCCTGGAGAATGCGTGGACATTATTATTGAGGTTCTGAGAAGCTCGGTGGTTTGTTTTCCCTGCAAAGCTGTTCCCCTCCCTCCCTGAATCAGCTGCATTCCCACGGGAGGAGGCTGCCTTCCCCCCCTTCAACCCTCCCCTGGGTTGATCTCTTTGGGCTGGGGCTGCTCTCAGCCTGATGCCTGTGCTGCAGCAGCCGTGGCTCTTCTGTGCTGCAGCAAGTGCTGCCTCCTGACACTGCCTCCCCTGGGGGATCATTAGCAGGGTGGAGGCTCTTCATTTTCCTAGAAACAGGAAGAGAAGAAGAGCCTGAGAGATGGGAGGCCTAAACAATCTAGAATTAGATTACAGTATGAACTCCATGACATCAGCTCCCTTCAGTCTTCCCACCCATTGGCTTTCTCACGGCATTTCTGCTGAGGCTGGTCAGGATCTGAAGATATCCATAATAAAATGCTAATTATTTTGTGGTCCAAAGGGCCAGAGCTGCCAGTCCCACACCCCATGACTGGCAAGTCAGGAGTATGGAGAGCTGCACGTTGAACTGCATAGGTAACTGCATTTATCTAACAGGCCAAAATTCAGAGCACTTCAGAACTACTGCAAGTGATATAGTCACCTTCAAGTCTTGGCAATTTAAATAAAACCTACAAGGAGTAATAAGGTTTTTTCCATCCTTTCACTGCTAGCTCCTTTCTGCAGCAGTTATTCCTCATGCTTTGTGTGTGCTTGGTCTGTGAAACTATGCCATTCACTCATTAATGATGTGCTGGATGTATTTTTGGCAGTAGTAAGGCTCAAAATAAGAAAAGCAATAAATAAAATCATTTGGTGTATTTCCCCTTTAATACAACTGTTTAAAAATTATAGGCAATAGCAGAGGCAAAAAAATTAGTAAAAGACCGGTGTTTCTAAATCTTGGTAGCCTTGAATTATTTTCCCAGGAAGGAGAAAGAAAGGGGCTAAGAATCCACTTTGGTTCCCTTCAGAACCTTATTGCTAGCTGGAGACAATGTGGATCTCATGTGCAGAAATCCAGGTTTTGTGTGGATGTTGTAGGTCCCATTTCCATGTGCTCCCAAGACAAACCAAGGTGTGGATTCTCCAGAGGGGCTGGAGTGAGCTCAGTGTCACCGCCTGAGATCAGTGCTGTGAAACTGGCACTTACCTTTGAGACCTTGCAGACATCTGCTTACTCAGGCTCCTTGTCTCACTCCTGGAATTCCTCTTGCCCCCAGCCATGTTTTCTGCCTCTGGAAGGTGCTCCATGTCTCTGCATGTTTGGCAGCACCTCCAGACAGCTTTGGGATATGCAAATTCCTCTCTCTGGGGAATGGTTCACTGCAAGGATTTAACCTGTGCACCTGTTCCAGCACTTCTCATCTCCAAATAGATGGATTGAGGGGATTGAGGATCTAAATACCAATTTAACTTCCAACCAATGGAACATAATGAAACACGCCTTTGGTTAAAAAACATGCTGACAATTTGTGGGATGGAGATGAGTTCCAGATCCTCATTCTTATTCAAAGCTTGTGGCCAGACTCATCTTTGTGTAGAAGAAATGGGTAAAACTCACGTGGAGACAGCCAGGAGATTGCATTTAGTTTTTGAGCTTCAGGTCTGGATAGGAGTAATGAATAAAACAATGTCAGTTGACTCTGCTATATCCTAATTATGTTCTGAGACATCCCCTTGCCCCTCAGAGAGCTGTGGAGGTCATTTCTGTCTGTCAGACTGCAGGTAAGATTTGCCAGGTTGTCTTTTGGAGCAGTTGGTACCAGCAGGTTCTGTGATAGAGTTGATATCTTGCTGCTTTCTTCAGCTTCAGTGTCACAAATTCATGTGCACTGAGATGCTCAGAATGGAGATATGAGACCTCCAATATATCCACAGATGTACTGGAGGGTCCAGGTGCTTTGCTCTCAGCCAATGTTTAGCTGGAAAATTGTGGTATGAATAGAAAATATGTTGGTGAGGACTGTGCTCTGCAGGTGAGGCTCAGGTTTCTTTTGGAGACACAAGAAACCAAGAGCCATAAAGGTCTGTCAAATGAGTATCTTGCACTTGCCCAGGTGTCACACCCCATTAAAATGGGATAGCTTTGTTCAGTCCCTGAGGGAATTGTTGGGTGTTAATGTTACACCCTTCACTGTGCTCCAGTTCCATGTGGCTTCTGCTCCATCAGCAAACAAAGGGTTCCTCTCTGCTTTTTCATTTCTCATGGAAACATACATGCAAATCCATAGGTGTATTTTTCTGCATGTGTTATAACAGTACAAAACAGACTGTAAATAATTTTGTTATACTTTGAAATAATTTTGAGTAATTTTGAAATCCTTTGGACAGAAGTGACTCTTGCTGTTATCACTATCTTTAAATTTCAGGAATATCATGTCAGTCTGGTAAGAAGAGAATATGTAGTTGAAGTAACCACCTGAGGCAAGGACACAAGTCTCCTTCCATTTTTTTTCTCCCAGTCTGGTTCTAATTGCAGCACCTTGATCTGGGAGGGAGTGAGGTCTCCCACTCAACAGCACCAGTACCTTTAGATTTCTTCCTCAAGCTAAGGCTGTGCTTTTGTAGGAGAGCTGTCAAGGTTTTGCTGGGATGACATTTAGGTCCTGTGTCACCATCACAATATTGCAGCTGTTCCTGTTAGGAACTCCTGGATGCTTGTTTAGATGCTGAAGGCAATGCATTAGGAACTGATGGTGAGTGATTATTATCCAATCAGTTCCTGATGCAGTATCTGCGACATCAAAAACTCTGCAGTGGTTTTGGTTGCCATTTTTTAATTTTAAACTTCAAATGTTGAATCTTAACAAGGTCAGTATATTAGGAAGAAGAAACCTCCAACTTAATTGCACCTCTCAGTTTTTTAAGGACATTTATACCTTTTATCTAAGAAATGCTAAGAATAAATATTACCAAAAGTCACTCTAGATAGCACTGCTGGAGAGCATTATACATCTTGTGCAAGTTTTACTTTTTAGTTCTTCAAATCTGTTGTTTCCTGGTTGAATAGTTGAACACTAATTAGTCAGCAAGTGTGTTGTGCTTCTCCAAAGGGCAGGAAATGATGTAGGCCTGCAGCAGGGCGAGTCTGCAAATTCACTGTGCGTGAGTTGTGAAATTCAGAAGAAGCTCCAGCCCTGTGCCAGCGTGGGTGGGCTTTCTGTATGCAGCACTTGGGCAGTGAGAACTACAGACCTAATGTCTCTGTCCCATTTCTCACACTTGTGCTGGAGCTAGAGAAAATACTGCATTGGAAAGGAGTCATCTAGTTCCAGACCTGAGCCTTGAGTGTCCCCTGGATGGGTGTGTGCCAGGGGTGTTTGTCCATTTGCTGTAGGTCTGGTACTGAGAGCAAATGGCACAGCCCACTTAAACAGCACATGGTCATCACAGCCCTCAGACATCAGAATTTCTGCTTTCACCCACTTCTGTTTGAAAGTCACTGATTTTGGAGACAGTTGGGGTTTGTATTTCTGTTTCAGGCCTAAAAAGAAATAATCTGGAATGTGTCTGACTGACTGATTTAATGAAGCTGCTCTTCCCACAGGGGTGCCCTGGTTGTATTTAACTGGTAACTTGTTTTGTTACTGCTTTCATGGCACACATGGTCTGCCTTAAAATACTCTGCAATCTGTGTCCCACAGATATTTTCGCTAACTTCAACTTTGGGTATGGAAGACAGATGCTTCCAGTGGACAGGGGAGTGTCAGGTGACACGTAGTGACAGTGAGAATGACAGCTAAATCCGTCTAAATGTCCTGCACAAGCTACACTTTTACATCAGGGGTTACTTCTGTTAGCAGCTCCTGAGGCAGCAATGGTGTCCCTTCACCAGGGCTGTTTCAGATGGGGAATTTTATCTCAGAACTATTTTCTTCTAAAATTCTTCAGGACTAAAAAGGACTTAGGTCATACCTGGTCTTGTTGAGCATCAACTTCTGTACATCAGTCAGTCATCTTTTAGCAGGTTCCTTTGATCCCTAGTGTAAAACAGGAATATTTTCTGGCAGGCTACAGATGCTCCTTGGAATCTCACACATAAATAAAACTTAGGGATGTATCTCTAAGGATTGGCCATCTGGAGCTTTCAGCCACAAAACTGGGGTGTAATAAATATATTTTATGTGCTCTGGCTATATATAATATTTCTTTTTGCTATGTATCCATAGGCTGACTAGAGATATCTAATGTTAATGAGAATCTTGCATGGATTTCTGAATCTTTGGATTGTTCCTCTTGAGCTGGGGAACTTCAAATGTAGACAAGTTACAAGAATCCTGACTGGTTTCAGTTGGGACGCTACCAAGGTCATAAACATAGGGAAAATGGATTGCAATTGTTTTGGGTAATGGAAAATTCAGCATAGATGGTGGTTCTGGTGGAACAACAGTCTTTGAACTTGTGAAAAGTCTGGACACAGACCTGTGTGTATCTTTAAAAAATTGCAGATGCAAAGGATTAAACACAGAAAAGTCATCGTCAGCCCTACGGTTCAGGGCTAAATCCGTGGCTTCTGGAGGTATTTTGGCAAGTAACAGTTTCAGGGTGGTTGAAATGAGATGAGACTTCAGAAAATGTTGTGAACACAGTTAATGAAGAGATTGTTCTGCTGCTGCAGGGTGCTGCACCAGGGAAACTGGGAAAGGCAGGAGGCAGCAAGGCAAAGCCTGGAGGTCGGTGTATGGTCTGGATAAGGCTGTGAGGTTCATCCTGTGTGCGTGGCACATTTGGGCTTTGTGCACTGCAGAAGTGTCTCTTGGGTCTGGAATGAAGGTGCCATTCAGGTCTGCTAATCCATTAGAGCAAAGAAATTGCTGTGTTTAGCATAATCCCAACTACAACTGTGAGAGAGTTATTAACTGCTCACAGTTGCCAGCTGAGATTAAGCCAACTCACAGCCATCCAGGTTAGGCCTGCAAGTGGGTTCATGTCAGCTAAATTTCTTCCCTGAATGTCCTACACAAGAAAAAATGGCATAATTCCACAGACAACACCTGGTGCTGTGGATATCTGTCATTAAAACATTTAGGTTCTCTCTGCATCTTCTCTGAGAGAACTATTATTAAGCAACTTACTGAATAAACCTGGTTTATTTGGTGATCTTTGGCATGCCCCAGTCTGGGTGTGAACTGATAAAGCAGACTTGTTCCTTCTGGTTCAGCTTATTTGGCTCCTCTTGTTTAATAAGGAGTACAATAAAATACCCGTTCCAGGGAGCTCTCTGACTTCTGAACAAAAAACATTTATGTAACAGATCTAAAAGTGATGTGCCTGTTTCTTCAGCTCCTTCACTTACCTCCTTTACTGCTCCTGGAACTCTGCTGAGCAGCGTCCTCAAGCCAGGGTGGCATGCCTGGTAGGGAGCTCTAATCAAACCCTGCTTTCCTGTTGGGCACTAAATCTCACATGTTTAGGGGTAAAGTGCCAGAACTGCAAACAAGAAAAGAATCAAAAAAATGGATGTACTGGAGATGTCTGATGAAATTAGAAGAAAAGCAGGCATTGAGAGGTTGTTGTGGAGAAAAGCCATATGAAAGTTTTCTGAAAGATGAAGTAGAATATCAAGGTGTTTCCTAGAGCTGTTTACCTGCAGGACATGAGAACAAGATCCTTCCCTGTGTGTTTCATCGTGGTTTGCTGCAAGAGCAGCACACTGAAGCCAGGAGAATCAACTGTTCATTCCCTGCAGGAAGCTTCTGGCTGCTGCAGGGGAAGCTGTGGGCCCACAGGCAATTCCAGGGAAATCCTTGCCCTGCCTGAGCCCTCCAGCAAACAACAGGGCATGAGCTGTGATGAGGGGTTTGTGCAAGGTTGAGCCGCTTTCCTTACCCTGCCCACTAAAGCCATGAAGCCACAGGGTACAGCCTGGGCCATCACTGATGGGGAGCTGTTGGATTTTCTCTGGAATAAATTCCCAGCAGGCATTGAGCACACTGGCAGGGGAGCTGCTCAGAAAATCCTCAGGAACACCGAGCTTCCGCTGGAACAAACCAGGGCCAGGCCTGGCAGGTGGTCTGATTATGTTTGCTCAGCCAGTTCCACAGGATTTGCCAGACAAAAGAAGGCATCAGGTGGTACAGAAAGTCCCCAACAAAGCTCCAGATGAACACACACATGACCAGACTTCCTCATCTGTTGTAGATCTGGGAAGCTGAAGGGAAAGGAGAAGGCACAATGAGCAGGAGATGCATCATTTCTGTTGGCTCTTGTGTGGCAGGCTACTGAACACTGCACTGGGGAGAGTTCTGATTTCTTTGTGTTTCTTTTGTAGTGCTTCAATTGTTTTCCATTGCTGACAAAAGAGTTACAACTGTGTGGGTCAGTTGCTGTAGCTGCTTGTCTCCTTCAGTGGTTTTGAGTGCCCTTTCCTTGCTGCCAGCCCTGCATGCAGTGCTGGCTATCAGGAAAATACCATTTTGGCACAGCATTGAAAGCAGAGTCAGTTTGCTGTGGGTGGAGGATGGCTCTTTTACAAATTTAGGCCTCCAAATGTATGATTGTAGAAGCAGAGGCTCCAAAGGAGTAGGAGGAGACCATTTCTAGACAGGAATTTAGACAAGCCCTACAACAGCATGGTAAATAGATATGGATTAATAGTACAGGAGGTCCCTGCACAGGTTAGATGTTCTTCCAAGGCTAAGTACCCATTTCCTGTCTCACAGCTTTCCTATGAGTGAGAAGGTGCTCCAAATTCCTGAAAAGTTGGAGTATCTTTTCCCTTATCTTTGGTGCCTAAAAGCCTTATGGTAAAAGAATGTTAATCTTGCTCTAACACATGTAATCCTGTAATTTAAACTCTATCTCATGCACAGAGGGGACAGAGCAATTGCACTCAGGCAACCTCAGCCCTGGCACTTGAATTTTTCATTGCTTGGCTCTTCAGCTTTTCAGCCTTGATGAACCTATGGCATAGCTTTTTTTCTCTTTTTTTTTTATTTATTTTGGATGTAATAAGATTATGGAATGATCGCAAGGCTGATTCAAAGAGAATTTAGAACTTCCAGCTCAAAGATCAAACTGTGAATCTTCAAATTTTTTTTTGTATTGTAATTTGCAGTGCAAACCTTTAATGAAAAGTTCAGACATAATGAAGTTTTGCTTACATTTAGAGTTGGATAAATAGAAGGTGGTGCTCCAGCTCTAATTGTTGCTGAAAGTAAAGATTCAGACTTTTTAAAAAAATCAATAATTAAGAGATAATCAGTGTTTGAAACCTGAGCAGCTCACCAGGAAAAGAGCTCTTCATTCACTGGTGACTTGCTGCAGATTTGTGTTACCAGTTTGCACACTCTCCTTACTGGTGGAAAGTTTAAGAATTTTCTTTCTGTTTGGCAAAAAGGTTTTTTTTCAGTCTGTGCTATTCAATTTTCCACTATTGCAGCATGATGGGTTCCAACTAGATCCCTAGCTTTAGTGCTCGTTTGTATGTCTTGTTTAAAAAGATTTGCTCGTAAATAGGGAGATGGAAAGAAGTCATTAGAGGAAGGATGAAAGGTTTCTGGAATAATCCCATGGAAGATAATGCAAAAACTTGTCTTGATTTCACCAAGGCAGGATTTTATCCAGCAAATAATAATTGCACATTGTTGTCATTGGTGTAATTACTAGAGGGTTTTTTTAATGAATTCTTGAAACTTGCTGAAAATTTTGTTTTTCTCTTGTTTTGGTTAATGCAATGGCAGCCTTCTGAAGGTGAAGGCGTGAAAGGTAATTCTGGCAGGATAACAAGAGAAGAAGAACGTAAAATTATTTCTGAAACATAAAGCATACAAGATGAACCAAAAGAGCCTCTTAACCAAAACAGTCATAGGAAGAAAATAATGAAATAATCAAGGGATTAAAATTTGAAATTAGCCTAGAGTGATTCTAGCACTGATTTGAGTCAGTGCTTGGAATGAGGCTTTGCTTTCTTTCTCAAGACTGGATTTGCCAGCATAGCTTCTTTTTGGGGCATTTTTTATCAATTCAAATGGAAGGACAGGTTCCATCTTATTCATCAACAGCAGTTTGGGAAATGTGTGACACTTGATGTCTCTGCAGGGCTTGGACTGGCTGAATAATTGAAATGAGATTTAAAATATTTGAGTGGAGTAGTCAGATGAATTTTAAAAAATCATACAAGGTAACTGATGTTTTTATTGCACAACATTTCAGGACTTCTCAAGCAGTGAAGACTCTAGACAAGAACAAGTCAGCTCAATAAAATCAAGGACAAATTGTAAGGGTCTGATTGGGGACAATGCATTTGTTCCAACTGCAATTTTGCCTCCAGTCCATAACTAATACATAAAGTTT
Source organism: Toxostoma redivivum (assembly GCA_013397375.1). NCBI lineage: Eukaryota > Metazoa > Chordata > Aves > Passeriformes > Mimidae > Toxostoma > Toxostoma redivivum. Next base: position 321,965 of record VXBI01000717.1, read on the forward strand.
ATGTTGAAACAAACTTGATATTGAAATGAGTGGGGCTTTACCATTGTTTGGAGTTATTCTGGGATGTCACCACAGGTTTTATTTGCAGATGCCGACAAGTCAATTGTACCCACATGCACAATTATCAGCTGTAATCATGGTATTGCAATGCTTGCCCTCATCATTTGTCAATTAACACTTGTTTGAGAAGAACAGATTGAATTCATATTTCAGTCTTTATGTACATTCCAATCTAGAGCAAAGGTGGTAACTCTTCTGGAAGAGTAGTGGTTTGCTGGCAAGTGCTGGGAGCTGGGAAACTGGGAATGTAGCAAGGCTGTGCAGGCTAAGGAGGTATTTCTTGTAAACAGGGAGAACAGAGGAGATGTAAAACGAGAAAGTAATAAAAAGTGTGGAAATCACTGATCCTTGAAGGGATGGAGCACAGCTGCTGGATTTTGTGGAGTTTTGGAATGAGAGCCCAAACCCTTCCAAGAGCACTGGTGTGTTCCTGTCTCTGTACCCAAGTAAGAACTAGGTTTCTGTGCCTCCCCCTGGAATAACACTGCTGCACTGGAGAACACCCACACCTTCTGCACTGCTCCCTTCCCCTGCAGCTGCCGGAGAGCTGCAGCCCTGAGGAAGAGGCAGCTTGGCTTCCCCTGTGCCCACAGGAGCTGAGGCACAGCCTGAGTGGTAGCTTTTCATCCCAGGGAGATATTTGGTTTCTCAGCAGGAAGCAAGGGGATATGAGGGCTCTTCAAAGGGACAAGGGTTGTCTGAGAGTCCTCCAGCAGAGCATTGACTGAAAAGATCCAGATCTTTCACTTGCAGCTTGGTAAAATCACAATCCTGCTTCCTCTGCACAAAAAGCTCAGCATCACCACTGATGTCCTTTCACACCAAATTGTCCTTCTAGCCAAAATCTGTGTGGAGTGAATTTCCTGGAGCATGTAGGCACAGGTTCTGGTGACTGGGAGCTGACCTGGGAATGCATTTCTGAGCAGGATCTATGCCTGGATGTTTCAGGAACAAACAACTTTCTGAGCCCTGATAAATATCTCTCCAATTAATTTGTTCAATGTCATTGAAGTAGCATGAGCTAAAACTTCATGAATATCAGTTCTAGGAACACTTTTAATGACAAAAAGAGAAGTTACTTTATTCTTTCCATGAAGGCCTGCGTTGCTGGGTATTCTCTTCTTTCAAAGTGGTTTATTCTTGCTTCCACTGTGTCCAGAGCTTGGTATGAGAAGGTTCATTAGCCAAACAGCTCTTCAGAGCATCATCACTTTAAAAAAGCTGCACTCATCCAGAGCTGCAGGAACTGATCACCCATGAAAACCCAGTTGTGACTCAGCTCAGTTAACAGTAGGTATAGCCTAGTAATGGAATATTAAGCCCTCACAGGTGAAAAATAGCCATAATAACTATGTCCTTTAGTATTTTTCCAGTGTCCAATTGGTTAATTCATGTAGGTTTTATGCTTTCGTTTTCAATTTTTGACTCATGAAAATTATTAAATAAAAAGCTTGCAGTCAGCTCCATGCTACTTAGGCAATTTGGATGGAATTCAGCTCAACTCAGCAGAGGTGCAGAGGCTGAAGAAATGAATAGTTTATAATTACTGTGCACAAAGATGCCAGATTGTGGAATCTCTACAGGTAATTGTGAGATTGCTATAAAGACATCACACTTGCCTGCAGAGATTTCCCAGTCTGTGACTTCTATCCAGGTGGAAGAAGAAAGAGAAATGTTTCCTTTCTGCTATTCCGTGTAATATTTTAAATTGAATTTTGAGTAAAAAGTTGAAGAAGGTTCTGTCATTGAAAGATCAGATATAACTCAAGAAAACTAGATAATAATTTCAATATTGTTTGGATCTGACACTGCATTCCCAGTGGAACCCTGGCCTCCAAAGGTGTTTTGGATGTCTCCCAGTCAGGGACTGAGAACAGCACCCTTCCTCTCAATTTCTGTAGTTGTGTACTTCTTGCCCAACTCCATTACTTTCGTATGGTCTCCACTTGAGCAACTTTAATTTTCCTCTTCTCAACACACATTCTATTTGTAATCAAATGGCAATGATTTATTTTCTATAACATCTTCTCTTTGTCCCTTTCTTTATCTAATTGTTGGTGCTGGGAAAGAAAGGAGAGGAAATTTGGGTGTTCTCCAGTGGCCATCACCATCCCCTTGGCTGCAGCCAGGAGCAGTTTCTCTGGTACAAACCTCTCTCCTTCAGTCCATGTAATTCTCACCTCCTTTATGACTCTCCCACTTGTTATGTCTTGTTGTGCATTTTTACATTTAAATTGGGCATTCTTTGAGGCACAGATTATGAATAGACTTGTACCATGCAGGGCTTTAGAAAAGGGAAAAAAATACAAGTGAATGAGAGGACTGTAGAGTTTCTAACCTTCTAATCCAAACAGTAAGCACAGGAAATAAAAAAAGGAAAAAATACCCTACTTTAACCTACTTTAATACTCTTTTTGTGAGCAGCAAAGGAGGCTATAAAAGCCTCAGATTAATTTACTCAGTTCTGGTGCGGAGCTTTCATTGTAAGAGATTTGTTTTTGCCAACACTAAGCGATCCAAAGAATTTGAGGGATGAGGAACAGATCTTTAGTGTGTTTTGCTGTGAAAAATCTTTAATGTGCTTTAGAATGAAACTAAAGACCACTATTTGTTTCCCTTTGTCTTTTGGAAGTGAAAGGATGTTTTGTAGCAAATTCATGAAAAATCCATGCAAAAAAAGTCTCCCTGAGATGTGACTCACTGTGACTGCTTGTACAGTATAAACAAATGAGAAACAGCTTGTGTCCTTGCTAAGCAGATTATCAGGAGAAGTTGAAAAGGTTCTTTCTAGAGAACAACTCATTCTCATCATTTTTTGTAATGCTCATGGAGCACTAGGGAAGGGGAAATGAACACCCAGAGCCACATTTTCCCCTCACCACACCCTGCAGCATCAGCTTGTATTTAGGAGAAAGAAATTGAGGGTATGGGACATCTCAGTTCCATTGTGACTTTTGTGTGTTTCTTGTGCTTAGCCCATCAGTCACCTCACCCTGCCTGTGCTGGGAAGGAGCTGCACCAATAATGGAGATGTGTTGCACCTTCTGCATGGTCCCTTTGAGCACAGCAGCCTTTCACACAGCCAGTAACAATCCTTGTAGAGTGAGCAAATAGATAAATATACGAGGGAAAATCTCTCCTGAATACAGAAGGAAACCTTGCTGTTACTGAGAGCTCTGGGATTGAGGGTTTGACTCTCCCTGTTTCAAACAATCAGGCAAAACCTGCAGAACACCCTTGTTAAATGATGCACTCTGTTCTGCAAATTAATGAGTGTAGTCAGCCAAATTCCATGTTCAAGGGAATGAAAATTTGCACTGCAAACTCTGATGCTGTGTTTCCAGACAATGAAATTAACTATTGTGTGGCTCTGGAAAACCCTATAATGAGCAGGAGACCAATCTGTTGCTGCATCCCTTTGATGTAAGGAACAAAAAAACCGGCTGTGTGTGCTGATTCACTTTTAAGCACAAAGAATAACTCCATCCTCAGGCTCTGAAACTTCCTGAGTTTCTAACTAACTTTTTATAGTTAATTACTCTCCTTAATATTTGCCACTAGTGACTTGAGGGGATGTTATGTTAGAAAAATCACCATCCTAAAAGTGCATAAGGCAACACATTTGTATTTAACCAGTAGCTGGCTTTAGTATCTTTCCTGTCCCTATATTTTGGTTTATGTTGTTCTTCTGTCATTTTACTCTCATGTTCCTGTGGCAGTGAGGAAAATAAAACTCGCACAGGGCTTCTCTGGTGCCCTGACTGTTATTTCCCAATGATCTACAACAATGGTTATTCAGTAACAGCTGGGCCATGTCTTCTTTAGACAAAGCCACTGTGGGGCTGAAACCTCCCATTGCTGGAGCATAACTGTTTCCCTGGAAACTGTTAACTAGCACGTGTTTTATTGTTTCCAACTGCTTTCCTGGGGTATTTGCAGGTGGTAGAAGATGCTTTCTTAAAGAGGGGTCATAACCTCGTGAACTTTCAGATGTTGCAACAAATTGGGGGACAAAAACATTTTTTTTTCTTTCAAATGGATTAAGTAAATCTTATTATCCAGCCTTTGCGAGACAGACGTAACTCGCGGTTTGATTTTTAGCATTATATCCAGATGCTGATACAAGCAGTTCTGCTGTCAAAATTGTGTCTTGGGAATGGGAATCAAGACCCTATTCCAATAAGATTTCAAATAAACCCAGTGAGAACATGCAGACATTAAGATTACTGTGACTTTCTTTTGTCCTGGGTTTTTTGTCAGCTGTGGTTTCTTTGTCTGCATGTATTTCTGGTGAATTTGATATTTCAGGGATTTATCTTAAAAATGCACTTGGATATACCAGAATTTTTAGGTTGATAGATCTCAGGATGAATACAAAATTATATGTGAGTATGGGAAAGATGGTAACCACTTGCTTGGTATTTTAACTTGAAAAATATGAAAGTGTAGCTACAATGCAGACACACAAGCATTTATGTGTGTATCAGTAAGTAGGGAAGCAGAGTTTTGCCAGTAGAAGTTACATCTGCATTTTTTCCCTATACCAAGATTAAATATGCCTTACAGATGTTTGTACTGAATTTATAAAAAAAACCCATTTTTTAATGGTACACAGAAAATTGAGCTAGAGTGGTTTGCTAAGAGGAGACATCCCAGGACAAAAGAGGGACGAGTAACATGTGACACAGAGTAAAAATGTGGTTAGATTTTAATAAATTCACCAAACCCATTCCTAATCGAGTGGGATGAAGAGAGAGCTCCCTCTCCTGTCTGTTTGATAAAATTTATAGTGGCTATTTGTATGTTTACTTTGAGGTATAAATAAAGATAACGTTTCAGTGACATGCTGGGGAGCCTGTAATAAAAGGCTTCATCTCGCTGGAAAGAGTGAGCAGGCAGTTAAAGCTGATCTATCCTTTTTTTGAGGCATTCTGAAGCTCTTCTGTTGCATTGGTAGCATGAAGTCTTGTTTTGAAAAAGGTATTGGCAGTGTAACCTGATTTTATAATGTATTCTGAACTGGGCACATAACAAAGCTCCCCAAGCTTGGATGAGAAACTGTCCCCATTTTCCTGAAATTAACTCTCAGGCCAGTGGCAGCTTCAAGCCCTCAGGATCGTGGCTAATAATTAATTTTTAATTTTTTGTTTTCTGGAGAACAATGCAAGCACTCAGGGCCTTCCTGGAATTTGGTTAATGGCACATTTTTGAGATAGAGTTTTCTCGAAGGTACAGCCACGGTAGGTGTTGCCGGGCTGGCCCATCTGCTGCCTTTGTTACAGAGCACATACCTCATTTGTAGCTTAGATACCCCTGGGCCTGAGCTGGATCCCAGGCAGATGTGGACAGAGTGAGGACAAAGTTTCTGCTGCTCACAGCTGAGCTTTTCCCAAAGATTTGCAGCAGATCCAAGCAGTGAAGAGTTAAAGGCTACTGGTGACTGAGTTGTGTCATCAGAAGAAAGCAAATAAGTCATACCATGGCTGAAATGCACCTGTGAATATGACTGTGCATCTTCTAATAGTGATTTTACAGATTGTAAAGTTGTTTTTTTCTGAGAAATCTGGGCATTCCTTTATTCCAAGGGTGACTTGGTTGTAAGCTCATTTTACATGGAAGCTTAATGCAGGTTCCCTCCTGTATCTATCCATGAAAGGGTTTCGCTTCTCTTCCTTCTGTTCCATGTCCCATCACTGCTACAGCTTCTGGTTTTTATGGGCTGCTCAGTCCCATGACAGTAAGGATCATCAACATCAACCCATGGATGCATCCAGGGGTTAAACCCAAAGGTCAGACTGGTCAGTGACCACAGGACTGGACAACGTGTCCCTTTGCCCTGGCAAAGTCCCTCTCTGGGACCTGCCTTGGAACAGTGGGAAGAGCAGGAAAATGGCTCCTGGGCCAGAGCACAAAGCAATTTGGAACAGGGATGTGCCAAATCCCAAGGGACTTTAGGCAGCACCTGGAGGAGACTGCTGGCAGCTGTAGGGAGCTCAGTGCCTGGCTGCACTGAGCCCAGGTGACAAGGACAGTTGTCTGTTCCCTGAGATGGCTTTGTGCTGAACAAGGGTGTGGGAATGCCACCTTCTGCAGGGATCCATCATGTGTGCCCTGAAGTGCTGGGTGAGAACTGCTCATTTTTCACATGTGTTTCAGAACTCATGACTGTCTGCATGAAAACTAAATCAAGCTCAGTTTTTGGACAGATCTGTTTCCTGTCTTGATCACTACATGATCTGTTGGAAGATACTTGCATTGGGGAAGGGAAGCTGAGCTGAGGCAAGAAAAGGAGGGAGAAAAGCAACAGGTTGTACACTCAGCCTATTCCCTCTCCCTTTTTTGAAGGGGAACAGCCTTAAATAAATTAGCACTTAAATAAATTAGCCACATTTCAGGCCAGAACTTTGACTTCAGGTCAAAGAAGAATGAAAGAATTATCCTTATTGCTCATTGCCTTACTCAAAGCAAGGTTTTAATCCACAAACCAGGTCAAAACTTTCTCGTACACAGCCTGCTTCATGCATACCCTGAGCTATATTTATATTCTTCAGGAGCATCACACTGGTTATGGCTTTTCCTTGAGATCGATGTGATATCAAATAATAAATAATATGAAGTTTTTGCCCACATGCTTGTTCTGCTGGAGGTTTTCTGGCAGCAGAGTAACTCAGAGTAATAATTTTACTCTGCTGCCCAGCAAACCAGCACTGATTCCTCCCCTTGCCCTCCTTAGTACCAAACTAGTTTTAAGTCTGTTAAAAAGCAACTTGGATTCCAGACACAACAATGAACCCACATTGAATTAATTATATTCTGTGAACTTCAGAACTCAGTTTAAGTAATTTCATTTTTCATAGTTCTGAACACAAAGCAAACGAGGCAATGACAGAGGCTTGAGTGTTGGCAATAAGAAGATTGTATTTTGCTGTATAATTACTATCTCATTAATTCTAACTGTTGAAGAGCAGCTGCTGACTGTTGGTACCAATTTATTTTATGACTAAACCAATGGTCTTGTTCAACAAATGAGTTGACATTATTTTCAGGAAGAAAGCATTGGGAATATTTACAGAGCTATAGCAGTGATTAATAACAGGAGTTATTTACCAGCTCCCCCCACCCCAAATTTAAAAGTCCAGACTTACCAGAAAACATGGCTACAAGCTGTTCACCTTTCAGCTGTGTTTCTGCGGACTCCAGTGCTGCTTCCAGCCTGCTCACTAACATTTGCAGTCACTTCAGCCACCCTGTGCTGGGGTAGATGCTGCCTGATGTAAGCTTGATCTCACAAAATCACTTAAAAAGAAAAGCCTGGGGAGCACTGCCTTACACCCAGATCTTCCTGCCTTTGCTCCCAGTTTGCCACAGTGACTTTGCTAAAGCGATTCCTCAGTAATGTAAGAGCAGATTAATTTGCCACTGACTGCAGAAGGAGTGGAGAGGAGGAAGAGTTCTGTCCCTGCTCTCCAATCCCCTCGGAGTCCCCAAACACAGCTCTGACAGCGCACGGGGGCACAGCTTCAGTCAGGCCTACTGTGCTGCCGGCTGCTCCTGCCATGGCACTCCCAGCTAATTTCCCAAACACAAAAGCATCTGCTCCTCCAAAACTTTCAGAAGCACTGGAGAGATAGCTGAGAATTACAAGGAAAATACAAGTTTTCTATAGGAAACAGCCTGGCAGTCCACACTTTGTTATTCACTTGATAAGCAGAGTCTTTTTGACAGTCCTAACCTTCTAAACTATAGGTCCTGCTGAGCCCAGCATGAGTCAAACGCTGGGTACCATCTGTCAGAGCTTTAGTGAGGTTTTTTTTTTTCCCCTCTCCTCTTTTGCCACAATCTGCTAAGAGGGGTGCAGAATAGAAGTTGCTTTCCTACCCTTAAATGAGAAAGTAGGGAAATTCAATCAGAAGCATTAAAGAAATCCTGCTGTTTGCAAAAAACTCGGGAGGCACTGGGCAGGAGAACAGATTATTCTATTATTCTAAAATCTAAAGATTTTAAAAACAAGTTTATAGCATACATATACACACATACATACATACATAAAACAAATATATAACATATATGCCTTGGTAAGTGGGGAGAAAATCTGAACTCTCCCAAACCGAGCAGGTAATTTTGAAAAGTGAGTTTATGTAAACTGTGGTACTAACAGGAATTTTGAAATGATGGACTGTTCAGAGATTTCAGCTGTTTTCCTAAAAGCCTACTCTGAAAGCATATTCCAAATTTCCCATTGATGGACATTTAATAAGAGGAGCTGGTAAAGAAGAAATGCCCCCCTGCTGCATTGGAAAAGAATTACCAAAGGGACATTTTAATGTCTCATTAGTTTATATTCAGCCCTAAATCAGCACCTGTTCTGAACTCTGTCAAGGTTTGCTGGGGCTTTAGAGATACAAATGAGTATTTCTCTTTAACATGTTGCTAACAGAGGAGTTTGGGATTATTGCAACACAGGTGGAAATGAGAATATAACAAAGCAGTGTCCTGATTTTCCAGGGCTGTGTGAGATGATCTATCTGCAGTCTCCTGTGTTGCTCTGCAAGGTGCAGCCAGGTTTTGCCTTCTCCTGCCTGCACAAGTGGCTGTTTGAGAAGCAAGTCCCTAAGAACCACAGCAGTCACTAATATTGGAATAAAGAAGTGGAAAATTCTTTCAAGTCATGGATTTTTGTTGTGCACCAGCCTGTGTTTTATAGGGTGGTGTGGGGCTGAAGCTGTTTTGTGTTAGACACTGCAGTGTCAGCAGTGTTAGCTCCACACCAGTAACACAGCCCTGTGTGTCACAGCTGCTCCTTGGGGGACATTTAGTGCCTTTCTTGTCTTTTGTCCCTCAGCTTTATAAACTGAAGGAAATGTTTACCCTTGTGACTTCACCTGGACATGGGTGTCAGCAGGGCTCAGTTTTCACTTGAAATGATTGTATTCAACCACAGAAATTCAGGGTATAATTGTGCATGAAGTTTTGCTCAAGCTCTGAGTTTTAGAAAGCAGAAACTCTTAATTATCCTTACCAATATGCTTAGATCTCCTTGTACTGCATCATCTGCTGAGTTGCATCACATCATTTCGTGTTAATTTAGCAGAAGAGATCTGTGGCTAACTGTGAGCACAGATTGAAAAAGTTCCAATGCAATTTTATTGTTTCTTTAGTCCCAGCAATCCTATATTGCCATTATAAAAGGTCAGCAGTGTGATTTTAATGAGCGATTCTGGTCTTGCAATTTTATACTCATGCAATATTGCTTAATACATGCAAGCACTTGTGCTCTCACACAGTGAGATTCAGAACTTGGTGTTTGCTTTGTCTCTTCTTGTGAGCAGAGGTGTTAAAATGTACAATTTGGGCACAAGCAGGTGGTTACAAAAGTTGTGGTGTGTGGCAGAAGCAGTTTGCATGGAGAAATGGCTTTAAAGGTTTCTATGTGGGCAGCTGTACCTGTTGTTGTTGTTGTCTTTTAGTTTGAACATAGGATTTGAACAAAAGGTGATGCTGTGACTGTCCCTAGATTAGGAGGCAAATGTAAGTACAGTACATATTTGTCCAGATTCCATTTCCTCCTCCTTGCCTGTGCTTGCTGTGGCAATGGGCAGGGACAAACCAGAGCTGAGCTTTTTGTCCCTGGTGCTGGGGAACACTGCTCAGTGGGAAGCCCCTTCCTGAGGGGCTTCAGGCTATGGAGGCAGAAAAGATGGAAGGAGAGAGAACCAAAACTGTCCAGTCAAAGCTGATGTTTTTAATTGCTGTCTCACTAATAATCTGTGTTTTTTGCAGGCAGGGTAAAGGGAGTGTTTCTCACTGTGCTGCATTGGTGTAAAAGGCTGCATCTTATTCTGTTCAGTGTCCTGCTAAGCAAAATTTAAACCCATGTGCTTCTTTTTGGGATGAATATCTTTGATTTAATGCTGTATTCTGGGTTGTGAGTCTCACAGAGGGAGCACAGGACCCTGTCCCAGCCATGAGGGAGAGCAGGGCAGCTCCAGGTACATCCCTGCGTCAGAGGAGAGCCCAGCCCGGGCTGTTCCAGCCCCACACGCTGCACAGAAAGCCGGAGCACCTGTTCTGAGCACGCTCCTGCTGGGCTCTGCCGTTTGTGTCTGTGCCACCGGAGTCCCACGAGGGGACTGGAGCTTTTTAATGCAGCAAGGAAAGCTGGGAGCGCGTCAGATGTGCACTTTCACAGCAGTTGTCTCTGTGTTCTTGAAAAGAACACATTCTGAGGTCAAATCACATTCTTTTGATGTAATTAATAAAACTGCACGAGAATTAGTTGCACTTCATCTTGCCAGGCTCCATGTGTGAATCTGAAGGGCTTTTGTAGTTAAACTGCTGGACTTTGTGGATGTCACATTATTCAATTTGTAACAAATTGTGAGAGCACTTTGAAGCATTTAGACAGTGCAGCAGTTACTCTGGGATATCTGGTTTTTTTATGGATATTTAGGAAGTGCCCTGTACTTTAATAAAATAACATTTATGTTCTATCAGCATCACTGCTGGGGATGGAGGTACGTATGAAGTGCTGCTCTTTAATTTAAAATAGTTATTTAAATTAGTGGCTTGTGTTGGCAGAAAGGATGACGTGCAGAACACAGAATAATTTTATTCTATGTTGTATCTCAGGTAATACAGAAACTATCATGTCTAACATTATGTCTGAACTAACTAAAAATGAGCAAATAGATGTGAGTTTTGCACCAGCTTATTCTCAGAATAAACTTATTCTAAGAATTATTAAGAGAGCTTCTTCTCTCCTTTGTTACATAAAAAAACTTTCTACACCCTTTTGCTTCATAGACTTACTGGCTTAAATGACTGGTTTGACACAGACCCATTTAGTGGGTATAATTTATTACTATTATATTAGAATTGTGGAAGATTCTTAGGCTTCTCTTTAAATTTTAAATACTGTAGGAAAACCTAAGTCAGTCCTGATCCCAGAGCCATTAGTTTTAGTGGCATAACTGCCATTAATTTAGTGAGCCCTGAGGCTCTGAGCTATAGATATCAAGTGATGTTTTTGGAAAATGCAGAGTGAAAATATATTTTCAGGAAAAAACCACAAATGGGCCTTCCTCTTTTCAAAGCTAAAATTATACCTCCAAGTTGCCACGAGTTTTGTGTAAATATAAATATTTCTGAAGTGCACTCCAAAAGGAGAGTTTCTTTTCACTTATAAAAATCATTGAATGAGTAGTTAACAGCACCTTAAAATTTGCTGTTGGAGTAAAATATGTTTTCATGGCATTTGTACAGCACAGCTGTTTGTCATGTAGTGTCTTTTGTTACTTATATCCCTGAGCCCAACGTGCTTGAAGGGATTTCTCTACATTTTTCATGCTGGCTGACATAAAACTGCTGTTGGAGGCATGGGGTGATTACATTTGCATATGACTGGGGGAATTTACACTGATATTTGACTTTCCAGTCTTATGCAAATTACTGACATTCAATTTGGCAGAAGTAAAATTCCTGACCTTTGAAATGTTCATTTTCAAGTATCCAATGGGATCATTATAGGCATTGCTGTCTGTGTTTTATACCAGTGTTTAATGCTTTGGAATAGTTTGAGTTCCTCAGTTCCTTCCTATGGATACTGGGAGATATTTTCCACTGCATATGAGAATTTCTGGTTTGTGATAGCATTTTACAATTTTCCATGCTTTCCCTTCCATGAGTAGTTTAATCTTCTTTAGGAAAAGCCTCTCTTTTACGTGTAAATGTCCTGAATTAAATAATGCTGAGGTGATTTTATTTGCATATAAATGAATCCTTCCAGAACTTTTTGTCTCAGCCATCTCTGCTGCCCAGTTTTAGTTGTGTGAGCATCAATTTGCTGTTCAGAGCACTGTTACCTGCAGGAACACAGAGTGTTTGTGCCCCAGCAGAACAACAGCAGTGAGTTAATAACACTTCAAGGTTGACCCGCCCTTTATCCCAGAATTCGTTCTCTATGTCTTCCTATTGATCTGACTCATGCAGCTTTTTGTCTCCTGGGAATTAACAATTCAATGTTTTATTTGACCATTTATCTCTTTAGCAAAATTGTTGCAATCTCTTTGACGTTTTGCAATGTTTATGACGAGGTGTTTGCAGTTAATTGCACTCGTAAAAGAGTAAAGCTCAGACCGGGTCTAATACCTGCAGGGAGCCAAGCAAGATTCCTTACAAAAACATTCTAATTGGGAGCATTTAGTTTGTTTTCAGTATTATTATTACTGAAAGAAATAAAATCTCACTTCAGGCACACCACTGAATTGTTAATCTGGTATAAATCTTATCCTGCCAGTGGAATTCATGTGCTGCCCCTGATTTCCTCAGCTGCTGCACTGGAAATTGGTAATCTGGAAATGACTGCACTCACAAAGCCTTACAATTATTTAGTGAGGAACTGAGAAAAAATTACTTCAATGGCACAGTGGTGTGAAATTGCACAAAACAGGACCAAAACCAATACTGTGTAAATCAAACCAGTCACTGGAGAATCCTTGAATTATTTTCTTGACTAGTGAAATACTTTGTTGTCTGTTCATGAGTGAGTAACTCCCCAAATCTGTTCTTTCCCTGTGTGTCCCACTGGTCTCCTGCTATCAGAGTCAAATGCAGGTTTGCTGCTTTTCCAGCTGTGCCTTTCCCACAGCTCTGAGCACGTTTCCTGTGCTTCCATGTAATTTCCAAGGCCTTGCTTTAACCGATAAGGCCTGAGGTGCTTGGCTTATTCACATCTGCTGCTTTCCTGGAGGTCAATCAAACAGTTCTGCATTCAAGGAGTAATGGGCTCTTACAAAGGAAAACAATTATTTCACTTGAAATCTATTGATCTGGTTTCTGTGGTTCATGTGGTGTTTTGGGTGCAGAACAGTTGCTTGAAACAATTTGAGATCAATTCAAGTGTAACTGAATCAATAGATAACCATAACTGAAATGCAGCTCTTGGTTTTTATAAGAATAGAGTTTTTGCTCCTGACAGTAAAATGAGAATGCTAAGAGTCAGCAAAACAGTTGGAATTGGAAGCTCTTGTGTATTAGTGACAAGTAACTTTTAGTAGTGTTTGCCTCATTTGGTCTAAAGGAAAGCTCACACTTGAACAGCAACATGAAAGCAGGGATTTGTTATTTATTTTGGAAATAAGTTTTATAAATGTTTCCCAAAAAGTTGGTTTAATTTACCAGGCTTATGATAGTGTTCAGAGTGTTGTCACCATTATATAATTTTGCTTCAAGGAGTAAAATCTACATTTTTAAATTACCTTACTTCCACAATAAATAATGATGCTAGAGATTGGTGATTTTATAACCAGGTCTCCTTTCTATATTGCTCACAGAGTTTGGTTTTATTTTACTCATTTTTCTGTTTGCTCCAGTTCTCTTTTCTGTTGAGAGTTTATTCAGGCAGAAAATTTCTGACCATTCAAAAGAAGTTTGAAAACAATGGATGGGGAAAGGCAATCGGGGTATCAGAAGATGTATTTTGACATTAACTCTTTGTCTGCTGCTGGAGCACAGGCTGGCAACTAAATGAATAGAGCAGGGGAAGCTTTTGTTAAAGCAGTTATTAAATACAATCACTTCGTCCTGCACATGGAAAATGTTGTTTTGGAAATTTTTCCTGTCAAATGTTCAGTGCTGCTAGAGATCTGAGGGACACTAAAATAAACAAGGTTCTTTCCAGCTCTCTGGAATCTGCAAATTACTTTTTCTGCAGGGATAGGAACATTTTGAGATCCACAGGATGAAGATCATAACTAATTTTCTGATTCTTCTATTTTTGTGGGCAAGGGCAGCAACTGTAGCAGAATAATACCTAGTTAGTAATGAATAAAAAGTGACAGGCAAGAAGTATAAAGTCTATTTATGCTTTTCTGAAACTTATTTCAATTGAGAAATTTTTTTCAGTTGTTCTTTTGCATCTTGCTAGTTTGCTTTCCTAAAATAATGATTTAACAAATGGTTGGTAGTGGATATGAGGATAAATCTGCCTTGTTAAAAATATACATAACAAGAGATTTCCACAAAGCACCATTAAAATTGTAGTGCAGTTTAAAGAGCTTTTGAATGCTCATTTGTCCCTGGAAAGGGCATTTTGGGTGTGTGTGACACAGAAATGTTCAGATAAACCTGCTGGGTTTGCAAAGTGCCTTTTGTAGGCAGAAATACATAAACCAAGAAGAGCTGAGATGGATTCAGTGCTCTGAGCCTGGGTGGTGTGAACTGCTCTCAGCAAATTCAGTGAGACATTTCAGATGCTCTGATATTAATTTAGTTCTTAGGTCTTGCCTAAAATTACTGATTTCAGCAGAATATTCTAATTATAATAGCAACAAGAAGAAACTCTAGTAAAATACTTTAGGGTCTTCTGGATCTGGTGACTGTCTGGTTATGGACAGAGCTTGGTATTTTTAAAAACCTCTCTTTACAGGTGTTGTGCAGCAGCCAATGAAGGCTTTTTACTGTTGTGCCCCAACATTAGGAACTGTGAGAATGCACAGTGTGCTAAATACCATTGCTAGGAGTTGTGCTGTGCAAGGGCTGCGTCAGGTGATGCAACCTGCATGAGATTGAAAGGAGATTTTATAATGCAATGAAAGGCATGAAGAGGATAAAACTTCGTTCGTTGATCTTATAATTGGAAATTGAAAACTCAGCTTAGCCTTTCTGCTGCACTGGATGAAGATGGAGGTAAACAATATTTATGATTTGCTGCTCAAATTTCTGTTGCTGAAGAGCATCACCCTGTCTAAGCTGTTGGTGTTCTCTTTCCCAGAAGGGTCAGTGGGAACAATAGACAGAACTTTTGGGTTTTTTTACAAAGCAGATACTGTTCAAAGCTTCTGTCAGTGTCCAGCACTGCTGATTGAGGAGCTCCAGAGGTCACTTAGACATCAGAGCTTCTGCTGGACAACCCCTGGGGTACTGAACAGCTCAGACCCTGCCACGGAAAGCATCCCTCAGCATCCTAGAGCTCATAGTTTGGCCCTCGCTCTGGATTTGGGGATAATCTCCATTGATCTCTTACCTCTCTGTGCTCCACTGGTGCCTCGGCAGCTGCTGCGGCGCGGGACGGAGCCGAGCTCTGCCCGCGGGGTGGGGACGGAGCTGGCCCCGGAACCTGCCCTGGGCTCTGCCTATCTCGTGTGCAGACCTTCAGCCCTATCTCTAGGTAACAATTCCCAATTAGGACTTCTAATCTGAGGGATCGTTTTGGAAAAGAGAATTGCAGTTAATATGCAACCTGCTTTTTTTTTTTTTTTTCCCCCTTTCTTCATTTGAATGTCGAAGTTAAAGCATGCTGTCCTCAGAACTAAATTACTTTACTGTGAGGTAAATAATGCTAAAGATCACAACAAAAATGTGATGTTTGTTGGTGATTCTCATTTAACACACCAAGTGGAGTATCACAATTCATTTAGGTAACAGACTGTTAGAGAGACTAATTAGAAACTGTAAAAGTCAGGAATCATAAGGAGTAGTGAATCTTCTAATTAGCTAGGGTTTAAAAGCTGACAGAAAATCAAGATGCAGAGGGTCACAGCGTGGAAGGGAGAACTTGTGCACAGATAAATACTGTGCCAGGGATGTGCTTTTCCCACACGTGACACCAAAGGAACACTGATCCCACAGCCCACTTGCCACGAGGGACAAAGTGGAAAAGGTGCTAGAGTAACACTGATGCCTTTCTGCCTTGCCTGTTGTAGGAGAGAGTTACCCAGCCTGGTCATGGCAGCTCTGGTTGTGGGATAGCCTGAAGGGATGAGGTGGGATTGATGGAGCAGTTTATCCTCTCACGAGTCTTACCATGAAATGGGAAATGAGGCAGGATTGTGCAGGTCTGACATAAAGCAGACTTGCCAGCTTGTTGTATTTGCACATTTTCTAGTTTTATCATGTAGGAAACCTCTTTACCTTTGCTTTGTGATACTGGGGGTGCCACAGGTTTTTTGCCAGCTCCAAGATAGGTTTCCTAGGGTCTCCCCTCCCCTACTCCCGTGCTATTGGTGATCACCTGCAAAGGTGTGTGCAGGTGGAGCTGTGTTATTCTGTTAGGAACTGTGATATCTAAAATGTCTCTTTTGCTTCAAGCACCATTAATTGCTTTTTAAAAGCATCAGCTCTACACTACAACTGGAAAACGCTGATCTTTGTATGACTGATCCTGAGACCAGTAATTATAAGAAAACTGAAGGAAACGGATAAACCATCAGAAAACAGCTTCAATATTTTTGGGTTGCCAATTGTTCTCTTCACCTAAACCCCATATAATTTTGGAGCTCCATGGGCACAAGCACAGAGTGAGCAAGGCAGGCTGTACTTTGGAGATGAGAGCATGATTTTGAAGCCTTGGTGGTTTTCAGTCTGTTTTATAGTGTCTGTTCTTTGCAAAACAACGAAAGGAACACAAGAGGAAGATTCCAAAGCAACCAAATGCCTGTGCAGTTGGACTTCTCCAAATCTGTGCCATTTTCAGTCAGGGTTTGTAGATGTAAAGTGTATCCAAGTGACCATTTACAAATCATTAGTAATTGGGCTACCCTACCATAGATTTACTCAAGTAAAAAGAAGCTGAAGTTTCTATTTTAGTCGAAGGGTTTGCTATTTCTGGCTTTTAAATCTATAAAAGTGCTTGTTAGGTGTATCATGTCACTGTGGCTTTTAATGATTCAATAGCAATCAGAAAGCCTGCATTTGGCTTTAAGAATGTTATGGGAAATTGGATGAAATATATCCTAAATATGATGAAAAAACAGTGGTTAAATGTTCCTTGTCCCTCTGACCTGCCAATATCAGCACTTTGTGGCTCTTGTCATTGTTTACAAGTCCTAAGGAAGCAGGTTAATCCAGGACAGCTGTCTGACTTTGCTTGGGAATTTCTTGGATCTTTTAGTCTCACCCTGGATATTTATATTTTCTCAAAACAGATGGGACAGAAGGACTTCTACCACTACATTGGTTCCACCCATGGCGGTAGGTGAACTGAATCTACTTTAAGGCCCCTTCCAGCCCAAAACCATTCCATGGTTCTGTGGTTTAGACAGAAGCAATGTGGTGTGAGTGGCCCCTGGGCATTGGTTATCTGTGCTTTTTGCTGCCTGGGGCTGACACACTTAATTTAGTGACATGCAAAACTGCAAGTTCAGAACAAATTGTAACAATTGTGTGGTTGCTGTATAGGGTCATTTCATAATGGAATTAGGCTTGAGAGCCTTTAATACACAGCTTTTCCTAGCACAGTGTATTCGATTCTCTTACATGTTGCAGGTGCAAGTTATATCTGAAACTGTAGCTCTTAGATTCCTGTTTTGGAGCTCTTTCTTAAGGAATAGTCCCATGATGCACTTATCCTAAATTTGGTCTTTTCTGCAGTGCTGCTTAACATGATTTCTGTTTGGGAATCGGTTTTTGAACTCTGAAGACAGCAGCTGATGTCCCTGGAAAAAGGGAAACTTCTGAGCACACAGATGTGCCCTTGTTGAGGCTGGAGAGAAGGAAGGTTCTGTGGCCCTTTGGCTGTGTCCCACAGGCACTTAAACAGAGTCTGAGAATTGTGTTTTATGAGCATCTGTTCGTCCACCAGCTCTGTGATGTGACAGTGCTATAGCAAGTGCTCAATAATTTACATACTGTACAACACAGCCAAGTATAAATGATGCATTATTCTTCCATTTAGCCCCATTTGAAGTGATCGATTACCAAATCTTCCATTTGTCATCTATCAGCATTGGGATTATTTATAACTTGTGCTGAGCTTACGCTGTAATGCATCAATCAAGAAGCTGAGTTGCACTTTCCTGATTCATAATGGATATTTTAATGATCAGGACCTGATCCTTGTATTATTTATTTATTTTATTTTGTCAACATTGAGCTTGAGAAGAGAAGCCAGACAACAGAAAACTGAAATTATGGTTGAGAAGGAGAACACCTTCCCCTTCTTGTTCCCCTTGCTTTGTTTTATTGACTTTCAGTGCTGCAATAATGACTTGAAGGTGTCCCACAAAAAGTAACCCAGGGCTGTTAATTTTGGTAATGAGAGCGGTGATGCCTGGGGAGCCACAGGGGACTTTGATTTTGTGGCAGGAAAGGAGCAGAGCAGGGCCTGGCTGTGAGTGCTGGTGCAGGGGCTGGGAGCAGGGACATGCTGGTTCCCAGTGCTCCAGGTGCCACCTGTACCTGTTCCCAGCCCACCAGGCTGAGATCCAGCTGGATTTACACTTGCACAAGGGGATTTTGTATGGACTGGATCTCTGTTGTTGGCAGGTTCACAGTGTGAGTGCATTTCTGCTTTGTGTAGCATGCTGGTGTGCTACCAGCCCATTTTCCTTCCCTAAATCCATGTAAAGCTCTCATTTACCCCAAACCTCCCTGGCTTTCTCTGCAGTTCAGCTCAGAGCTGCTGTCTCTCCTCCATCCCCACCAGGCTCCTGCCAGGAGCCAGCCTGAGACACTGAGCACTAAAATCTTGCCTAGTTAAAACCTGCAATTCCAGCTCATTCTTTTGAGTGAAGGAAGTGACATTAATGATGAAATGGAGGCCACTGAAACAGAATATGGGGGTGCTGGCTCTCCTAAAAATATCTTATTTGAGTTGGAATATTGTTAATTGGCTAGAGAAATCCCAGAGCAGGTCCTTTTTGGCTATTGATAGCTTTCACACTTAATCACCGTGCAACCTTCTGTGGTCTAGGCTCACCTAAAGGCATTTTTGTTCAAAACTGCTCGAGCAGTCAGGAGCAGAAGTGAAGAATGTGGAGCTGCAGTGTCCAGCTCACTGAGCTCTTACCCTCTCTGCTTCCTTATTAACATTTGCTCTGCTGAAAGAAAGGAAGATTGAACATAAAATCCTGAAGGTCGTCCATACAGTTGTCTCAATAGCAATCTGTGTGACTTTAACCCTGTTGAGGAAAAGTAATTACCCTTTGGCTTCTGGTGACCTCAACTAACCTTTGCTGAAGGACCAGAGAAAATAAAGGCTGACCAACAGCCTGCCCTTCCTGCCCTGTGGTTAACCTGCTCTGGGAATGAAGAACACCCTCAACAATAGAACCTGAAAATGTTGCCATGGAAATATCATTGGAAGAAGAAACAAAAATCTATTACAATTAATAGTGTTTTATTAGGTGACTGCTATAGAACTGTTTAATCCATGGAAGTTGCTCTATCTGAGGATCTGAGGTTAGAAAATTTCAGGCAGAATAAAAGAAGGGAGGGAAAGGTACCTGTTTAAAAATTCAGGAGCTGTTGACAGAGCTGGGGTGGTTTGCATGAGATAAAAGAATCAGATGTTGTGCACTGTAAGTCCAGGAAATGATAGCAAAGAATGAATGCAATTACAGTAATTGCAAATGATCCCTGCCAGCTCTCCAGCTGCTCAGGGGGCATTGATACACCAAGATTTGGGGCTTCTTATAGGGCAAGTATCAGAGCTCAGTTTCCCCTTTGGATTGCTTTCTCAGCACTGAGGCCATGCCTGGAGAACACTGGGCTGTTCTCAGAGTGGGTGCTGCCTTTGTGATCCAAGCACTTCCAAAATCAGGGCCTAAATGCTTTTGGGTTGATTCTCCCCCCCTCCTTTTACTGTGTATTAAATTTAACACCTTGCAGACATTGCATTTCTGTTAAACCCCCTCTGCTTTGTGTTAGGCAGGATTTTGGGCTGTTTATTTCCCCAGGAGCTGACGGTGCTGCACTTTGCAGAAGCACTTCAGTTTCCAACAAATATCCATGGTCCTTTGACCACACTAAGACAAAAAATTATGAAGACATCAAAAATCCAGATGTTGCTGCTTCACAGTGTCCCAGTTTTTACAGCATGATAAGGCATTTCAATCTGTGACATTCTGTGACATTTCCTTATTCATGGGACAAACTACAAACTACTTTAATGTCAGAAAAAGTTATAAATGTGTTTCTATAGGGGCGTCCCTAAATACTTTTAAATTATCCTGCTCCTTTTAGAGAAATGAGAAATTTCTGCACGTTCATTTGAAAACAAATTAACAGGGAGTTGCATACTTATATTTCCTGCTATAGAAAATGAATTAAAAATTACACATTTGTTAAGGTCACACGCCCGCTTTCTTTTTTTAGTTGTTTCCAAAACACAAATATTAAAAATGCTAAGAAGATGTCAACAAGAGTAATTTAGTTTTACTGATAATCTTAGCATTAGTATAAATTGGAGCAAGCCTAACTGTATTTCTCCAAGTAAAAGCTGAAATCATGCTAAGGAAATGAATTGCAGTGAGCATCAGATTAAAATATTTTCCTTTTAAAATGATGAATAAGATTTTTTTCTCTAGTATTTTACATGTCAGCTTTAAAAAATTCAACTGTAGATTTTACCATGTTCTCTTCAACTTCAGTGTATTTTCAAATGGTGATTTGCAAAGAGAACATCACGTGCTGGATTAGAAACAGACATTTATTGGTACATGTGAAACATTAGGATAATTTTCTGTATTGCAAACTCAATAATTTCTGTAATCTTTTCCTAATTATAACACTCTGGCTCAATTTGTGAAGTTCCTTTGCCATTCAGAACCTTTGAGCTGAGAGAGCAGTGCAGGACTGCAGGAGTGACAGAGCACCTCCTTTTGTTTCTGCAACGTGCACCTGTGTGTTGTTGCTTTAAAATGAACTCTGCTGCTCTGTTCAGACACCAAAAGAGGCTTTGCTCAGGGATTTGAACTGAACAAGCCTGTGCTTCAAGTTACCCAAGCAGTGCAGGGCAGGAGAAAGGAAAATGCTTTCCTTAGTTTTCAGCACAAATTCCCACAGCCCTGCCTCCAAAGCATTGTTTGCTTGTGTAACTCACCTGGCCCTGGTGTGTGGAGTCCCAGTACCTGTCCTGCTGTCCTGCTCTTCCCTTGGGGGTTCCAGCTTTCCATGCTCTTCCCTCTCCACCTCCAAAGGGTGCAGGTCCATGGCCTGATGGCTGAAGCTCAGAACTAAACTCCAGGAAGTCCATCCTCATCTGTGGACTTTCTGTTCTGTTTATTGAGAGACAAAACAGGAGGAGGATTGCAATTATTGCTCCAAGGTAAGCCTCTCCATCCCCTGTTGTGTTCCAGGACTTTGGGCAGTTGGGAAAACCCCCTTGAATTGTGTGCATCATTTCATTTCTACAGCAGAAGTTGCTGCTAAGGTGTCTTCTCTTGTGGATCGTGATTTCTTGTGCTTTGTTTGGCTCATGGGCTGCACCTTTGTCCATTGTATCCTAACACAATTCTAAAATGTTTGCATCGATCAAGATTCTAATCTGTGGGATGAATAAAAAGAGAAGGATGAGGGATCTGGGAACAGATAGGCAGATAGTTGTTACTGCTGTTGAGTGTTTGCCACCAGAAGGATTTTCTAACTGAATTAAGAGCGAGCTGTTCATATCATTCTTCTTTAGAACACGTTTCATACTTGGACTCTCTGAAATGTATTGTTGTCTGCCATTGTCAGCTGACTGGGAAATCAAATACCAACTCTGTTTTCAGGGCCTTATTTTCCTGCTTTTTTGCTGTGCCAAACAGGTGTATGCTCTGTTATGCTAAGCACAGTATAGCTAAGTAATAGCAAAGCAAAAGACTCTGAATTTTTATAATTCAAGTGCAAAGTCTGGTGACATGCAGCCACATTCTTTAGGAAAAAAAGCCCAACCTATTTATACTTAAATTAAATTTTGTCCCTATATCCACTGATATTTTTGCCGTGAAACACAAATGTTTGGTAGCTGGTGATTAATCCCGCAAGCAGATTGTCATAATATGGTGTGGGAAGGCAGAATGGAAATTATTTCAATTCTATTCTGACCTGGTAAATTCCCAGACATCTATAAAATTCAAGGCTTTCAAACATCCCCCAATTCTTAAAGCTTTAATTGATCTAACATTGCCTAACTGGTGCAT
>VXBI01000719.1:0-55046 GCA_013397375.1 Toxostoma redivivum
TTCCATTCTATCCATATGACCCTGCATCTAATTCCATCTCCTGATTTGTTCTTGGCAAAAGGAAGAGTCACGTGCCCTCAGTGTAAATATCTGGTACATAAAATAATGTCAAGAACCCCACTTTTAATAAATATCTGTCGTTCTCACTCCTATACACAAGTACTTTACAGCGACGTGCCAGCTGGGCTGGGACAGGGGGATGGACATAAATTAATTATTGCAGTCGGGTGCGCTGTGGGCGGGGAGGTTTGGAGTTGATCCACGCTGGAAATATAAATATCTCTCACACCTTGAAATCCACGCTTCCTGCTGGGAAAAAATCCTCTGTTTGGAGAGTTGGTGGAGCCTGTTGTGTCTCTGGACACAGGGCAGCCGGGAACCAGAACCTGCTTGGACTGGGACCAGGACAGCACTTGCAGTACCTACAGGGTCTGTATAAAGCATCCCATTGATGATACCCAAAACACCCCCAACCCTTTGCTAGTGCCAGCAATGAAATTCCTATGCAAATGGAAGTCCACTTTTTATGGTAGTGCTGCTGTAAACACCATCCCCTGGAATGCTCATAGGGCAGAACTTGATGCAGAACAATGCAGGTGAACAGCTGTGGGACTGCACAAAACCCTTACAATAATGCTAATTTCCTGCATTTACCCAACAGCTGCAATGGTGCTCATGCAATGTGTGTTTGCAGGGAGACACGAGTCCTGAGGCTTCCTTCAGTCTGTGGCAAGTGTTTCATTGAGTGTCCATGGCTGGTCCTGCCTGCAGTGAGGTGTTTCCTACAATGGGGGTGTTTAGAGCCCAAAACCACAGGGGGTGCTGAGGTTAGGCCTAACTTTTGGGCCCAGAGCTGGATGGAGCCCTCAGCGACTCCCACTCACTGCCAGGAAGGTTCCTTTCGTGTTTCCTCTGCGTGTCCCAGCTGGCCAGAGAATGAGAGGCGGGAGGAAGCCAGGAGCACCAGAAAGTGAACCAGCACTTCTTGTCCTTGGTATTTACAGGGGATGACCTGTGCCCTGCAGGGCCCTGCCCGGGGCATGCAGTGCACTCGCAGTGTCCAGAGGCCAGGGAGCCACACACAGCGTGCCAAACGGCCCCCCTTCCATGGCTGTCCTGCATAAGCCTTCCCACTCATCGCTCCACAGGGGCAGCCCTCGGAGGCCATCGCTTCCCAACGCGCTCCTCGCCCTTCCCGGAGGTCCTGGCTGGCACAGGAGCCCCCACTGCCATGTTCTCTGCTGGCACCAGAGGCAGTGCTGGGGCACTACCAGAGCTGAGGCTGCTGCTGTTGGCGGGGGACTGGTGCAGGAAAGCCAACAGCCGTGAAGTCTTTCCAGCCAGAGGAGCTCTCCAGTGTGGAATGCTGGCACCTTTGGGCTCGGGGCTGGACACTGGGATGTGCTGCTCAGCCTGCTGTGCTTCCAGAGGCAGCCGGCTTGGAGAGCTGCTCCCAGGCAGGAGCTGAGCCTGGGCAGGCAGCGCAGGCGTGGGCACTGTCGGAGCTGGGGGCAGGCTGCCCGGATCCAGGGCTGCGTCCCCCTCAGTGCCAGCCCCTCCAGGTGGAGGGAAGCTGCTGCTTCGCCGGCTGCAGGACTCACAGCACAGCTTGTGGTAGCCAGGGATGGAGCAGTACCGGGCCAGCACTTCCATCTGGCAGAAGATGGATTTGTCTCCCAGGCAGGGCTCATCTGCAAAACAAACGGCCCGGGGATGGGAACCCAGTGATGGACACCTGGGAAACGTCGGCACATTGCGTTTTGAGAGCACAGACAGCAATTCCCAGCACCAACCTCCCAGAGCTCACACACACACTGGCTATGTCCTATCCACCCCCAATCCCTTCCCTTCCAGCCTGAGAGGACATTATCCATCAGCACCATTAAAGCCCAGGCAATCTTCCCTCCCAGAAATGAAACCCCAAGCAATAGCCCTCAGAGATGCCTTAAAATAAAAAGTTTGAGTCAGATGAAATTTTGTTAAGATTAAGTTTGGTGTTTTTCAGGGACCAAATGGAACTGTAGAACTGATGGAAAGCTGTACTATTGAGTCACACATGAGGCACCCTGAAAGGCAGCGATGTGCAACCCTTTCATCAGGAAAAAGAATTTCCAGAGGCTCTTCTGGAAGCTTTGAATCAAAATCAGCTTTCTGCAGGGAAAGATGTCCTCACCTGGGCACAGGGGCTGCCTCACCATGGGCCAGAAGCGCACCTGGCCACCACCTTCTCCTGCTTTAAAATATCAGCTGGAGCCTGACCTCTGGGTGAGAACCAGCTCAGTTCCAGGGAACTCAGTAAAATCCCNGCAGATCCCACCTGTCCAGCCTGGGGGAAAACACCTGCACCTACCAGGAGCTCTGACTGCTTTTCCTGACAGCTCCTGAGCAGTGTCAGGGCCACCACGAGAGAGTCAAAACCCCAATAAATCCCAAATCCTACAGAGTGGATAATCCAAATGAAGAAATGCACTGTTGTCATAAAAAGCTTCAAAACCTCTTGAAAAAACCAATGAAAACAATGTAATGGATTCCTCATTAATGCTCTTGGTTCCATGTTTATGTGTTTTCATTCCCTCACTTGGCAGCTTGTAGAACTTAGCCTGGGATTTGGAGGTCAAGCAAGGTTTGTTTTGCCTTGACCTTCACCTCTGGCCCCAGTCTGTGCCAAGACAACTTGAGCCAGTGTGGTTAAACCCTGTTTGAGCACATTTACAGACAGACCCCAGCGGGGAGAGCTGTGACATCCAGAGACTGCTGGACTGAACACAGAGAAAAGCTGGACTCAGTGTGTGACCCCTCTGCCAGCATGGGGCTCTCTGGGGAGGAATTATCCCCCCTGCAGCCATTCCAGTCGTTCTCTTACCGTCACAGGGAGCGAGTTTACAAGGCCTCACGGACTCCGGCCGTTCCCCCTCGCACCAGTCCCCAGCACGGCACAGCACCTGTCGGCTCTCTGTCCCCTCCCCGCAGGTCACCGAGCACTGTGGGACACAGAGGACACAGATCAGGGCGCCCTGTGTCACAGCACTTGGCAGAAATTCCCATGAGCCAGGCTTTTGGGACAGGCTGGAGCTGCCCCACCGTCCGCTGCCCACCTGGGACCAGGGCCCGGCTTTCCACGGCGCGGGGCACGGTGCCCGGTTGCAGGAGCGCCGGCTCTCGGGCCGATCCCCGCTGCAGAACTTGGCCTGCACGGAGCGGTTGGTGCCGTCTGGAAGGGGCTGGATGCAGCGCACCGTGCGGAGCTGGTAGCCAGAATTCCCACATGTTTTGGTGCAGTGCTCCCACTCATCTGCTGCCCAGCTGGGAAGGGAAATGGAGTCAGACACCATCAACTGTTAACCTTTCCATCCTGCTGCGGCTGCCTCATCCCTGGAGCAAGCTCATCTAGCGGATGGACTCCCTTCCCATGGCAGGGGCTGGAAGGAGATTAGCTTTAAGTGTCTCCCAACCCAATCTATTCCATGATTTTATTATGTATATGTACATATACTACAAGCACCCAATCAGATTAGTATCCATGGTTACACAGGTAGAACCTCCCCTCCATATTCAGGAACTGCAGGGTGGAAAGCTGTCAGCATCCCGTCAAATTCATCCCACCCAATGTGGCTGGGGCTACCCTGTCCCAAGGAGCAATCCCTGCTCTCCATGCCCAGGTGCACTCACAGGGGCTCTGTGCACTCCTGCAGGTTGCACATCCTGCGGATGGGCTTGGGCTTTTTGCTGCCTTCGCAGAAGCTTCGATGAACCATCTTGTTGTCACTCTTCCTGCGACACCCATACTTGGTGTACTGGAACCCTGGGAAACATGTCAGAGAAATCAGGAGAATCAGGTCCTTGTTAGAATGTTTGATTTAAAAAGGGGTTTCTGGTCTATTAAATGGGTTTACAGGACAGGTATTTTGGTATTTGCATTCCCCATTATTTGTTTAAGAGCCATGGACAGACCATGAGTACAGGGAATGCTCGGGAGCATCGATGCCTGAGTCTGGGCATCTAAAGTAGCTTTGGGGTCTGAATTTAAACACCAAAAGAAGCCTTTTTCTTCCTAGGCTGGAAGCGTGACACCTGGGAACAATCCTGAACTTCAGGTATTTTAAGCTTGAGCCCTAAAATAACAAACCACCGTTAAAAAAGGGATTGTTGGCTTCAACAATCTGAATCATTCCCTTCCCCCAGTTCTTTGGTAGCTTGTCCCTTGGTACAGGAGCCTCACGCCCTGCTCACCTCCACCGCAGGGTTTGGAGCACTGGGACCAGCTCTTTAAGGCCCACTCGAAGGTGTCCGTGTCCTCCCGCAGCACGTTGTTGCTGTGGATGGTGGGCACAGAATCCTCGTGGATGATGTACCTGTAAGTCAGGCTGGACCTGGTGTCGTTCTCCCGAGGAATGATCTGGGAAGAAGCAAACACGAACCCGGCGCTGCTACTGATTGCTCTGCTAGGTACAGACACCGAGGTCTGGCTCTGGGATGGTCCCTAAGGCCCCTCCAGAGCACAACGTGTCACCCACCAGCACCACCACGGCATCGTGCAGGGGCCCATCCGTGTGCAGCGTCTCCGTGTTGTCCTCGATGCTGTACTCCCACTGCACGCCCAGATCGATGAAGGATCGGGATCTGGCCTCCTCCCCTTTCCCATTCAGGATATAGTGTCCTGTAGCCTGGTTCTTGATTGCTGGGAGGAGTGAGAGCAGAGCCTGTCGTGCCTCCCCCACACTGGCAGCAATCGGGGTGGCACGGGGAGGGGTATTTCCATCAGATTATGAAAAAAACAATTTTCATCACATTTTACTTTGCTCTGTGCACACAGGTGCGTCCTAGATGCTAAAATCTGTAACTGATGCTAAAATCTTTAAGTGAAGAGCTGAGGAATCAGAGCCCTGGGGAACTGCCTGGGTTTAGGCTTCCAGAGCACACCACAACAGCCAGGTACAGTGGGGTTGATGATGATGATAATGCTTCAATTAGAAGCCAATTCATTAAAAGCTGGAATCAGAGAATGGTTTGGATTGGAAGGGACCTTAAATATCATTCAGTTCCAACACTTATTGCTCTTCCATACAGCTTTTTGCAATGCACCATAGGAATAATTAGAAGATAGTGAATTTGATTCACCCTGGCAGTTCCCACTTTCATGTGAGTCATCACAAGCCTTGGTTAGTAAACATGAAAATTTGGGTCAGTTTAATATTTTGGAGAATTCAAATGATCAGATGTTTGTTTGCTGAGCTGTAGGACTGCAGGACTAAGCCCTGACCAGGCAATTTGCAAAGCCCACCTATACCCAACCCCTTCACTGGATTCTCTCATCCCTCAGGTTCTCTGGCATGAGTACCCCGTGCTTCTTCTCAAGCCTCACACCAAACTTAAGCAGAAAAACACTTACCAAGAAAGTGAGGAGAGGCCTCATCTTCTTGGATAAACACATGTCGAGCCCCAGGAGGGATATCAAACATCTTAAGGTATCCTTTGGCACGTGCAGGGTCAGGGGAGGCAGCAGGGAGGAAAAGAGAAAGGAACAGTCATGGTCAGGAGAGCAGGGCACGGCCCAGCCCTGCTGCAGGAGAGAGCATCCGGTGGTAGCTGATGAGCAGGGCTGGGAGAAATGGAGCCAATTGGTTTGTAACGTGTGGGACAGGCCCTCCCTGGGCTCTTCTCTTCCAGGGACACAAGAGACACCAGTTACAGATCCATTTGCCACTTCCCAGCTGGGATCAGTTTAATATATACAGCCAGGCTACTTCAAGCAGGATCTACCATCAATTCAGGCAAAAAGATGTTTCCACTGTTCTCAGCACATGAGGATGCAAGCACAAGTCCTTCTCACTACTTTTCCCAGATCAGTCCCCAGCCAGCTTGTTGGACTGGAACCTACTGACTGCCCTCTCAGATGGTCGAGTCTGCAGTGAAAGTAAGAAGTTTCTCCCAAAGCATTCTTAGTTTCAATTTCAATTATTTACCAGTGCAAATCACAGGTAATTAGTGTAAAATCAAGGAAGCACTGCAATTAGGAAGACTAGAATCCCTTCCGGGGGTTAGTCACTGGTACTTATAGATAAAGACTTAATCAAGAGCCCTGTAAGTTCTCTGAGTGCATGGGATTTTCATATTCCTGTTATTTTCTTTTTAGTGACTGCAGATTTAATTATGCAGAATCACTGGATTCTGGGACTACTAGACGTACTGGCAGTCTGTCCTGCCCCTGACATACACAGCTCCTGAGAAAATCCAAGTGAAGGAACAGAAGAGCCGGGAATAGGGGAAAATCCCAGTCCTGGCTGAGCAGTGCCTGTGCCCAACAGCATTTCCAATCTTTTCCTCCACTGCCTTTAGAGCACAGGGAACAACAAGGTTTTGCCAGGTTTGGCATTACCTGTCCATGTCTACAGGAAGACAGGAACTGCCATTCCCATGGATGCCTCTCTCCCTACCCAGAATGTTTTTAGCCTCCTTTGTCCCACAAAAGGAAACACTGTAAGCTCCTCTGGGTAAGGGAAAGGCTCTGGTCTTCCCTTAAACAGAACACCTGGAATTGGTGTCCTGAGGGCCAAGTCATTCCATTGATTCGGTGTCACCCAGATGCTCTTTACAAGCAAAAGATATAAATTACATCAGAGACAAATGCATTTACAGCGGATTTGGACACATCTGGACAAGATGACCAGTCCATGGAAGTCGGACAATCTGGGCAGGATTTTAAGTTGGCAGAAACTGTTTCCCAGAAACTACAAATCTTTTTAGCACCTCTTGCTTACATGTTTCCCTGTAGAAAGAGGTCAATTAGCCTTTTTAAAGACCACATTAGATTACCCAGGCTAGGGAAAAACTGCCAGCATTCCCTGAACCCCTCCATCACTTCCATATCCATCCACAATCAGGGGCGATGGACAGCAGCCTATCCTGAGCAAGCTCCAAGATGGACCTCATGGGAGGTGTTACATCCCTTATTCCCAAGGTCTGAATGATGATGGTATTATCTCTTGTCTGTGAGCATCACACAAACCCCAGATCCAGCAGGAGCTGTAGGCAGATGTTATTCCTACCAAGCTTTTTGGGAGTGCGGGTGTAGGTCCCCTTCACAGTCCGGCAGTGGGAGTCGTCTCCGCCGCAGACCCCACACTGGTCCTCAGCCTTGTTGGAGCCAATTTCCTTGTCACAGCCCACTTTCTGCAGAAAAAAGGGGAAGACTGGATATTAAGAGGGAATTCTTTGCTGTAACAGTGCTGAGGCCCTGGTACAGGTAGCTCAGGGAAGCTGTGGCTGCCCCATCGCTGGAAGTGTCCAAGGCCAGGCTGGATGGGGCTGGGAGCAGCTTGGTCTGGTGGAAGGGCATGGCAAGGGAGTGGAACTGATGGTCTTTAAGGTCCCCTTCAGCCCAAACCAGTCTGGGATTCTATGACAAGAAACAGTAAGTGGAAGAGAAGTGGAGCATTTCCATGGAACAGGTCTGTGCTGTTCTCTGATTTAATTTAAATCTCGAGGAATTAGAGGAATCCAATGCTGCAAATATGTAATTAGAGACATCTGCAGAGTCTCTCTCTGCTTGTGAGCGGTTCCCATGAGTTGTCCCCAAACCAGCTGCCACTCACCACGCATTCCCCACGGACACAGATGCTGTAGGGATCCCTGTAGGAGCAGCGAGTCCCGTCGTGCACCGGCTGCTTCATGTGAGCCACGTCCCCTGTTTCTCTGGACTGGCAGTACAGGTGACATCTCTTGGGAGCTGTGGAGCCAGGGAAAAGAAAGGACTGCATGGAGGACAGTGATCCAACAGTGTTCCCAACAACTATCCCAGCGATGGAGCGAGGAGTGAGAACAGACATGCAGGTTTGCAGATGAGGATGGGGGCAGAGCAGTGGAATGGGGTGGTTTGGGAAGGAACATGTGGGTTGTGAGGAACTTTTGGGGGAAAAATGGGGATGTTCAAGCAGAAACCGGGGGATTTAGGGCAAAACTGGTGTTTTTGAGATAGAATGTGGCCATTTTGAGTAAAAACGATCCATTTTCAGGATAAGCAAGCAATCTGAAGTCATAAAAACGAATTTTAGGGCTAAACTGGGGGGCCTGGGAGAAAATGGGGGATTTTGGGTGAAAATGGAGAAATTGGGGCAAGACTTGTGATTTTGAGACATTGAAACTTTGGAGCAAAAAATGTCAATTTGAGGGATAAAGGGGCGTGTTTGGGGGAAAAATTTGGACTCTGGCAGTAAAAAGTGCAAATTTGGGTCAGAGTAGGGAAAATGTGGGTTAAAATCAGGGATTTAGGGCAAGTCTGCTAATTTTTAGACATAACATTTTAATTTAGGGTCAAACCTGTCAATTTTAGGGATAAATAGGAGAGAAATGGATTGTTTGGGGCTAAAATGGAAAAAAACTGAGTCAGAGCAGGGAATTTGGGTATTAAAATCTGGGATTTAAGGCAAAACTATTGATTTTCAGACAAAACAGACAGATGGGTGGGGAGGGAACCAACTTATTTGCTTGTCTGGGAGTTCTGAGCCTGTCCCTGAGATATCCAGGCCAAGGGGAATGGCTTCAAACCCTTTCAAGTGTCACTAAAGGCCCAGAGCAGGACGCACGGTCGGGGTGCTCGTAGGGCAGCCAGTGGTGGCGGCTGCCCCGGAACTCGAAGTGGGAGTTGCGCTGCTGGCACTGCTGAGCCCTGAAGTCCTCAAAGTGCTTGGGACACTCCTCGGTGCTGCACAGCTGGAACTCAAAATTGACCCCGGCGCAATCGTCACCTCCGTTGATGGGCCTGTGAGGAGATAACATTCCGGAGATTTTCAAGAGGGAGAAATTGTTCCCTGTGCGGGTGGGCAGGCCCTGGCACAGGCTGTCAAAGAAGCTGTGGCTGCCCTGTCCCTGGAAGTGTCCAAAGCCAGGTTGGACAGAGCTTGGAGCAATCTGGGATAGTGGAAGGTGTCCCTGCCCATGGCAGAGGGTGGAATGGGATGGGCTTTAAGGTCCCTTCCAACCTAGACCAGTCTGGGATTCTGTAATTCTGTGGAATTCTTGGATTCTCCAAAAATGATCCCGTTTCAAGGGGCTTGAACAGAATGTTCACCCAAAACCCAAATGCCATTTCAAGTCAGCCCACTGAGGACACCCAAGCAGGTGAGGCTCCCACACCTACATTGGGTTGTTGCACTGGCGCGTGCGGAAGCGAACCCCAGTTCCACAGGTCCGTGAGCAGGAACCAAACTTGGTCCAGGGTCCCCAGTGTCCATCCTGCTTCAACTGGTTGGTGTTCTTCCACATGCAGTGACCCTTGTAGCACCACTGAGAGAATTGGGGCAGAAAACAGGTGATCAAATCAAATGTATAAGCACAGTACAGGAACATTTTGCTGCTGCCCGAGGCACATTCAGATTGCACAAGTAGCTCTCCTGCATTTCAATATGAAAGGAATAAAAAAACTCCAGGTATCAGAGTATAATTTTAAAATTGAAAATAGATTGGCAGCAGCACTCCCACTAATGGGGATATTAAAGAGAAAAATCAGGAGCTAATCCTCAGCCTACAAGAACATTTACCACAGGGTG
This sequence comes from Toxostoma redivivum, assembly GCA_013397375.1. NCBI lineage: Eukaryota > Metazoa > Chordata > Aves > Passeriformes > Mimidae > Toxostoma > Toxostoma redivivum. The sequence goes on from VXBI01000719.1 coordinate 9,546, forward strand.
TCTGGACAATGAGTTCTGAGCAGCCATTCCACAGTAACAGTATCATCTGCTTCCCTGGATTCCTAACAGCACTTGACAGAAACTTTACAGATAAGAAAGAACCCAATAAACGTACCAAAGAGGTCACACAATAGGTTGCATTTCAGCTGGAATCTCCATTCCCAAAATGTGCTACAGCCAACCTTGTACAGGTCCCAGAACATCCCAGAGGGAAAGCACAGCTCCTGCTTTCCCCGTTTTCTTGCTTCACCCCAGGAATGCCAGGCAACTCCCTGCTTCCCTCTGTGCCCTTCAACCCAAAAGGATGGAACTGTTGTTTCTTTTCCCCAGACAAATACAGTGCAAAGCCCAGACTCACTTTTCCTGGGGCGCACTCAGTGCCATCCAGGGGAGGTCCCTTCTTGGTTTTGCAGAAGTAGGGGTTATCGGGATGGCTGCACCACAGCTGCTTGCAGGGATCAAAGGTTCGGAACTGAAAAACACAACAGTTGTGAGATGAAATGCAGAATCTGAGATTATTTGTACTTTTCGGATAAGGATCCAACCCACTCTGTACATTCCATCTCACACACCCCAATGAGCCAGCATCTTCAGGGCAGTGCTTATTCCCTGCATCCCCCAGCTTCAGGGCTAGTGAGAAAAGGAAAGAAGACACCCAAAAGTGGGACAAAAATAAGACTTCTTTTTTCTTTTCTTTCTTGGGACTCCTCTCACCAGTCTGTGCCACGTGGACCATGCTGCCACTCATTTTCCCATTATTACACAGGACCCAGAGGACTGAGTTTCCCCCATAAATAGCCCTCTGCCCTTCACAGATCTCTTTAAATCCTCCATTAACTTCTCTCCAACGATTATGACACAGCTCTCCCATCAGGCCACAGCCCCTGGCTGTGTCTCTGCCTGGGTGCCCGGACGTACTGCTGTGCACATCCTGTAGCCCACGCCGAAGTCGAAACGGCACTGCTCATCCATGGAATAGTTGATGCCTGGCAGCTCAGGAAGCTTGGGCCAGTCATGCTCAAAAGGGTCATCGAGAAGACAGTCATAAGAGCTATGGAAAGAGCCACAGAAATAAATACCATGAGAAGATGTACACTCCTAATTCCTGCCCCATCCCTGGAAGGGTTCAAGGCCAGGTTGGGTGGGGCTTGCTTGGAGCAACCTGGTCTAGTGGGATGTGTCCCTGTCCATGGCAGGGGGATTGGAATGAGATGAGCTTCAAGGTCCCTTCTGACTCAAACCATCCTGGGATTCTGTAACAATCTGAGGCCTATTCCAAATCCCGCTGGATTTAGAGGGGTCTTTTCACAGACTCTTCTTCCTGAGCGGATGGGCTACGGAACAGCCCCGTGTGAGGACACAGGGCCCATGGATCAGAGCTTTGCTAGCAGAGATTTGAAGGGAAAGAGTCTGAAAAAAGAGGGATCAGAGCCTGGCTGCACCGGGGAGGCCTTACTGGATGTATCTCCTGAGCTCCTGGCCGCTGCAGCGGGACCAGTGGTAGCGGTGGAAGGCGGCCTGCACCAAGGGGGCCATGACACTGCCCATCGCCGTCTCGTCCCCACATCTGTTCCCTTGCCCATCGTGCTCCATGCCCAGCCTGGAACAAAGAACCTCCCTCAGAGCTACTGCAAAAACAACTGTAAGGAAGCAGCTGTGGAAGAGGTACCAAATCTGACCACCAGCAAAGGTGGGTGAGGAGAAGGTGGTGAAGGACACTCAAACCAGCTCCTGTCTCCACTGCCTGGACCTTCCAGGTCTCTTCCTGACCTTTCCCTCACCCCAGAGATAACAAGTTCACCCTGCCTCCCCCCCTTCCTTTCTTCCCCCACTTGTCTCTTCATTGCTTCAACCACTACTGCATTCCCAGAGGGTGGGACATAAAACCAGGACAGCTTCCAGAGAGCCATTAAATCCAACACCCTAGGAGCAAGCAGGAGGTGCAGCACAGCATTTTGGTGTGTTCTGATGGTAAAAGTTGTACTTACACGTGCCCAGTCTCATGAGCAACAACAAAGGCTGATGAAAACCCATCCTCATGGTTGAGGGTGCAGCTCCGGACCGGGTGGCACATGCCTGTCACAGGAGCATATCCTACAGAGAGACAGCAGGGCTCAGTCCTGTGCTCAGCACATGGACTTTAGATGATACCCCCCAGAAAACTACCTCAGGAAAAGCTAACATTACTCAAAGGCCAGGGCAGCCTGCCTGGCTCCTCATCCTGACCAGTGCCTGCTCTGACACATCCCAAACTTTGTGAATTCCTGCCCAATATCATTACTTCCCTGAGTCCAAAGGATGGATGCAGTGTCCAAGTGGCTGGGATGTCTATAAGTGGAAATCTATGGTGAAAGATGCAATAAAATAAAGGAGAGTGGAATGCCACATGCACTGAGGTTCCCAGTGATCCCTGCACACACAGGAGTTTGTAGAGAGCTAAGAAGTATTTATTTACAACTCTCAAGAAAAAAATTCAATCTATGGTTGGATATAAATGGCAAGGACTCATGGCAACATCTCCTTGCTTTTGAAAAAGCCTGTGTGGAATGAACAAGACGAGAAGCTCACAATGCAATTCCCAATTTTTCCTCTTTTCTGGCAGATGCCAGCCAAGAAACACCGAGCCCAGAGCTCTGCTCCGGGTCAGCTGCATTACCTTGCATACCAGCGGGCCCAAAATCTTGCCTGGTTAAGAAGATGGCATGGTCGTGGTGCTCGGCGTGGCTGGGGTCCGACTTCTGCTGCTGATAGGCCCAGCGGCACACGTTCTCCAGGCTGCGCGAGGGGTTCCCCCTTTCGATCAGGCTGATGGACTGAGAGAGCAACACGTTAGAGCCGAGGATCCTCCTGGCAGCTGAGTTGGGGTGCTGTGCCCAGCAGGTGCAGCTGAGTTGGGGTGCTGTGCCCAGCAGGTGCAGGTGGACAAGCGGCTCGCTCACCTTCGCGTACCCCAACATGATCATTCGGACCAACACGACGTTGATGTGAACGCCCAGTGACTCGTCGTGGTAAATTTCGTTCACCTGAGGGGGAAAAAAGGAGAAAAATTAGAAAGGGAAAAATCCCACTGATGATACTGAGGGAACTTCCAAGGCCACGGGGGTGTTTTTTTAAGTGCTTGTATCACTACAGTCCTCAGAAGAAGATTCAAGTCTCGGATCATTTCCACTCAGTGGAAAGTGCAGATTCACTTCCTCTCATCACACACCCCCTTCACATGGAACTTCAGGAAGCATGTGCCAGGCCTCCTCTCACGTTTAATGGCTCAGGGCTCAAAGAAAAGGGGACTGGGAAAAAAACTTCAAGTACAAACCCTGCAAACACAGACTGGTTTGGGCTGGAAGGCACCTTAAAGCTCATCTCATTCCACCCCTCTGCCAGCGGCAGGAACACCTTCCACTAGACCAGGTTGCTCCAAGCCTTGTCCAGCCTGGCCTGGAACACTTCCAGTGCTTCTTGTTTTGAAGAGTATTTTTTTTAGGAGCAACTTATACTGCTGCCCTACTTTTTCAAGATCAGTTAGAATTCTGTGGTCACTTCTGTACTAAAAAGAGGCTTTGTGGAAGGGAAGTTAGAAAAACAGAATTATGCAGATGGGCCAAAAGTTGTCCTTCTTGAGGCCCTTCTCTGTGTCTGGGAAGGTGAGAAATGTCCTGGCACCAGAGTGTGAAACATCTGCAGGTCCTCAATGAAGCTCCTCATTCTCCTAAAAACAAAATAAATATTATATTTTGGGCAATTGGTGAGAAATAAACACTCCTGTTCAGAGGCTGGTGGGTTTGAGCAGGAGTTGGAGGGTTGTTTTATTTTTCAGTCAGGCTAAACAGAACTTCCCCTCAGGGAAAAAGGTCACTGGGAGTTGTCCAGACTGTGGGCCCTGGCACAAGGATTTCAGCCCGTGGTTTAAACCTGAAATCCCTGAAGCTGAGAGCAGTGTCAGCAGGGCAGTGGGACAGAGAGTGAGGGACAGAGAATGAGCACAGAGCTCAGGCTGCCCAAAGGTCAGTTATTCCTCTCTTATCTTCCCCCATTAATGCAACAGCATTGCTCCCACAAAGGGCTGGGCCAGGATAAATGTCCACAACTTCCCTAGTGCCAATAGACAACAGGGGAGTCTTCTAGACACAGGAGTGACTTGCCTGGAGACAAAAAGGACCCTGGAGTAGACCTTAAGCTCAAGATTCCCCCATAACCCCCATTTTATCCCATTCTCCGGATGGTTCTGGGCAGAGGGTATGAGCTCGCTCGGCCTTCGGCCCCACAGCTGCTCCCAGCAGAGGGAGCCGCAGGCATGTAGAAAACATGGAACTGCTCTGGGACATGGATCAACCCTGCTGCTCACTGAGAAGTTTTTAACACCAAAAGGACAACATTCTGCATTAATGTCTAATGGGGATTTACTGTTGATGTTCCACGGGGTACGTGGGAAAAAGGAAATGATTCTCTGAGTGATGTGCTGGGAAACATCACACTGGTTGGGTTAAATTCATACAGGAATATTTTCTTTCCTTTCAGATTCTAAGTTCTCAAATTTAGAAGATCTGGCAACCCAAGGAATTATTTTAAAATTATTCGAGGAATAAAAAGAGTGGAAAAAATATAAGAATTATTCCTCCATAAAATCATTATTAACGGGAATCATTATGGGAATAATTAGTCCCTCATCTTCATCCTTAAGAGATTGTTTCTCTTTCCTGGAAAACCTTATGATCCCACAGTTTTCTAAGACAGGTCTACTATTACCAGAAGGTCTGCTCTGTCAGAGAGCCATTAAGGATTTAGAACCCCTTTTCCTCTAGATACTTACACTTCAATCAGTTTTTCTCCAGAACTGTGTTGTGGGAGAAGCTTGGAATTACTAGAAATGGATCAAGTGTACTTTTTTCCCTTATTATTTTTCAACTATTTCCAAATTCTTGGAATTACCCTCGAATGTGCCCTAGGAAGCTACTGTGAAAAAGATTAATTAAAGGAGCATCTTAAAACCAGAAAACCTCCTCCAGCAGCAGTCAAAATGATCCCATTGCTGTTTTCCCCAAAGCTGGTGCTCCTACAAGAGCTCCCACAGCCATTGCAGCTCCCTGACAAGCTGCCCAGTGCTGTGTAGGGTACTCACGATGTTCATGAGGGTGAGGAGGTAGTTTTGGACGTGCTCCTTGCCGTGGAATCTGACGACAGAGTCGTCCACCCCCAGCAGCACCTCGATGTTGTGGTCGTTGTCTCCCGCGTGGCGGCGGCGCCGCAGGGTCTCGTTCAGCTGCTGCTCAACGCGGCCGTGCAGGGAACTCAGCGCTCCGAGGCCAGCCAGGAGGGACTCTGCAAGGACAGTCTGCCATCAGTGCAGCCCTGATTCCTGCCCCATCCCTGGAAGTGCTCAAGGACAGGTTGGGCAGGGCTTGGAGTATACCTGGTCTAGTGGAAGGGGTCCCTGCCCATGGCAGGGGGTTGGAAATGGGTGGTCTTTAAGGTCTCTTCCAACCAGACCCATTTTGTGATTCCATTATATGTCCAATGGAATTCCAGTTCCATTTCAGAAACATCCTCCCACAAAGCATCCTCACCTGCAGAGTCACCACTTCTCTGGAACCCTGAAGAAATTATTCTCGTGGTGGTGGGAGAAATCACCAGAAAACTAATGAAAAAATTCATTCAACCACATGGGTCTGTAATTTATCATGGCTCTTACTCCACACACAGAATCCAAAGCTGTTACTTCCACTTATGGCAGTAAAACAAAACATGTCCAGGGATTTTTGACAGGTAAAACCTCACAGCTGTAGGCTACTTGCCTCTTCCCAAATCTACACCAGTACTCCAACAGTCTCTAAGCAATGAACATCCGTGAGGAACATCTCATGGTGCACACAGTGAGCTGTGAACTACGGTTCCTCTGCCCCTGTGACAGTCAGGAGCACCCCTGCTCCCCCACTCTTTCCAAAAACATACAGGGATCTCCCTGCTCTATGAAGCCAGCCAGAGCAACCAGACAGGAGAGAACAGCTCTGCTTTCCACTCACACTGTATCAGGGCACTTTCCCCCACAATGGCAAACTTCCAGCCCTTCTCCTCTGTGCTGGAATTCATGAATGCCAAGGCTGCAAGTCCACAAACCGGCCCTTCCTGTGTCTTCAGGCACTCTCAAGTATGCCAATCCCAGGAAACAGCACAGCAGTGGGAAAATCCTACACTCACTCCAATTCCAAAAAGCGCTCCAGCTGGCAAAGCTGCCAAGCGCAGCATCCAAGGGAAACCCAGCTGGAACGCTGTCACATTGCAGTGCCCACAGTGCCAACTTCCCACACCTTGCTGGGAAGTCAGGCTCTGGGTCCTCTCCTCTCCTCTCCCTAACTGCTGTGCCCAGTCCAATCCACGAGGGGTTTACCTAGTCTCTTGTCTGTTTTCCATAATGCAGTTCCATAATCACTGCCGTGACTTCAGAGTCAGGCAGTCAGGGTCAAGCCCAGGTTACAGGTATGCTGACTGGTGTTTCAGAGGATGCAGTCCTCATCCATGGCCAAGCACTTAACAGAACATATGGGATCTAAGTCCAGGGAGTCCAACTGTTCCTCCAGCACTTCCAAGGCCACCACTAAACCACGTCCCCAAGTGCCACATCTACACATCTTTTAAATCCCTCCAGGGATAGGAGATCCATCACTGCCCCAGACAGCCTGTGTCAGGGCTGGACAGTCCTTTCTGTAAGAAATGTTCACTAATGTCCAACCTAAACCTTTCCTGGCACATCTTGAAGCCATTTCCTCTCGTCTGATCACTTGTTACTTGGGAGAAAGATAACACATGAGGCAACAGTGAAGAAATACACAGAACCAGTCTGGCTGGTTGAGGATTTGAGCTAGACAGACTAATCCATCCTAATCTCATTCTGGAATTAGCTGCTTTGTTACCTCTTCCTTTTTTAATTTGCTAGTCACCCCAATCTTACCTGTAGGAAGAGATCAGCCCATGCTCTTGTGCCAAGAGAAATGGTTACTCTAGGTAACAGCAAGTGTTTGTGCTAGAGTCTAACTGTAAAATAATAGAACTACAGCTCTTTACCTGCTACTAAATAAAGCTGTGATCTGCCCAAATCTAATTTCATCAATGCTGTTATCAACCAACCCTTTCTGTACCTAAACAGAACCCTCAGCATCACTCCCATGGGAGATTCTTACAGTTTTATTTATCTTGTAAAATGCATGGGCTGAATTCTGTGCTAGTGATAGAAGTATTTCTTATGTATGCATACATACCTTACATCCATCCATCCATCCATGGTCCCCCATATCTTCACTTACTCAATTGCCTAATTTAGCCTTTTTCTGAATATGCAGCTAGGAAAAGTATCTAGGGAAGATCCACACCTTCACTAATTCAAAATTAAACTAATGAGAAATCAGTATGGAGCCAATTGAGATCAACCTAAGTCCCTTTCCAAAGAGTGCATTAATGTACAAAACGTCCCCAGGGACAGACGTGTTCTGCAGCTACTAAAAAATTCCACTCTGCTATTCTCAAAGTAAGGAAACTAGGCCAGTCCATCCTGTCACCGCCTCCTGAGCCTTATTTTGAAGTGTGCCTTTTGAAAAACCAGCGAAGAAAAAAAGAATCATTGAGTTCAAACGCACATTCCAAACAGTTCCAACATAATTCTCAGTGATTTCCACACCAATTGTGTACATGCAACGTTTTTGTGGCACTGTCAGTACTGCCTAATTGAGAGGGATCAGCAACAGAAACCTCCCAGGTCGTCAGGGCAAAGATATGATGACAGGATGTTCTCATTAGGTTCTGGGATGTGCTGGACTCGTGGGCTTTGATTTATTAGGTCCTTAAAAACCAAAATCCTGGCACGTTACACATTCTCCCTTATCTTTCCTTGAAGAATTGCCTGAAATTGCCTTTTACTCCAGAAGCACCAAATGACTTTCTACCACTACCACAACAGTTTTATGGCATGAAAAGAATGTGTTCTAAGGTCCCTGCCCAAAACCCCCTTCCCATGTGGAGCACTGACACTGGGACCTGCAGTCTTGACTCCATGATTTGGATCCTTAATATTGTCACTGTCTCTGTAGGAGAGTTTGTTGTTTGCTTAACTGCTGCCAAAACCTCTGCTTGTTTGTTTTTGGGGGCTGAGAGAAGAGTTTGTCTCTGCAGCAACCCCAACTGAGCCAGCTGGCCATAAAAATACAGAGTTTTACTTGATATTTCACTCTATGTTCAAGGTTATACCCGTGAAGTGCTTCCAGAAGCCCCTGCAGAGCGTCTCACTGGGATATTTCACAATAAATAAATATTATCTATGAACTTTTGATAACACAAAGCAAGCCAGCTCTGCTGCTGCAGAAACACAGTGCAGTTACACAAAAGAGATTTAACATTTCCCTCAGGGCAGATGGAAGAAATCACTTGAGCATTAACAAAAACCAAACCAGAGAAACTCAGAGTCACTGAGTCACAAGTCAGAATCACTGCTGTTAGAAAAAGACCCTTCTGACCACGGAGTCCAATTATCCATCCATCACCTGGATGCCATCCACCACATGAGGATGGAAGTGCTGCTACACCTGTGAGTCTTGGGATGTGGCAGATAAGGTTTGGCACTGGTGTCACCTCTTATAATAAAGGTGTCTTGGTGTCAGAGGAGGTGTTAGCAGAGGACAAAGACACTAAAGCATCTCCTAATGGAAATAAAAATGCCAGTAACCAGATTCAGATACAGCTCCACTTTCACAACAGTTTCACCACACTAAGGAATGAAGAAAAGAGAGAGAAAAAGTTCTTGTGACTTCACACACAGACCTCCTGAGATGATTAAGCTCAGAGAATTACCTCTGTTTATGTTCTCTTCCAGTGGAACCTTTGGAGTGACAGTGACTGACAGGATGACAAACAAACAGGGATTAAAGGAAGGTCTGAATCCCGAGGCTGCAGGATTAGTCACGAAATGCATGAACTCCATGGGCTGCAAACACAGACCCCATCTTACTTTGTTCTTACACTTAAAAGAGCAAAGGAAACATTGTGAGTACTGACTGCTCCCATGAAATATGTGCTTCTCTGGTACCTGAGCAGTTCCAGCTGCAGTGTGAATCTGGGAAGGATGGAAGACTTCCTGCACTATATTCCTTGTGCTGACATCACAGGAAGGCTCTTCCCTTGCATGCACCATCAGTGAGAACAGCTCTCAGCCCTCATTTACACCAGGGCTCGATGCCAGCAGCACACTCAGGGAGCCACGTAGAAATGCATAATCCCCTATGTATTTGAATCATGTTTAGAGCCAACTCAGGATAAACTTTTCCAATAGAAAAGGCAGGAATTTTACCCTGTAATTTTCTTGTCATCACTTCCCTCCCTGGCATGAGGCTTTCTAGGACTGCAGGTTATCCTTACCTGGCAGCAAACACACAGAGAACAAAGCCAGAACTTAAGGAAACTATAATTAAATAGGCCTGAATTTAGGTCAGCTATTAACTGTTCTTTTTCCATCCCATGACCAGAAACAAACAGCAAAGAGGAATGCCAGCCTGTTCCAGAGCTCTCAGTGCTGGAGAACATGTCTGACACACTCCCTGGACAGTCTGCAACAGCTCTGCACTCACCTGATTCATGGTTCAAGTGCTTTTAGATCTGCACAAATTTAGCAGGGATGGTGCTGGCAGGGCTGTCGCTGTGAGGCTCTAACACAGAATCAGAGGAAGGGGAATAAGGCTCAGGATCAAACTGAGCTGCTTTGGAATGAAGATATTGCCCTCTAATAATGAAAAGCTGAGAGAGGACAAGAGGACAAGCAGAGGAGAAGGCACAGAGGCTGCTCTCTGCACAGCCCAGGGACACAGCAGCTCCTTGCCTGGCCACCACTAATACCAGATCACAGCTCTGCGCTGGCTTAACACGGCCTCAGGACCTGCCCGGCCTTGCCCTGGCTCATCTGCTCTGCACCTTATTTTTAGCTGGGCTTTAGCCCTAACAGCTAACTTAGCCAATAGGTAGTTATCCTACAACGACAAACCATGTCTCCTGGAATTCCTGCTTTCCTGGCAGCAAGAAATCCTCCCATTCCCATTTCTTTAATTACTTGGCTCTCTCCATATATTTAGCAAGAATTCCACCATAATTTTATGTTGGAGGTACAGGTGATTTGGTGGTTAGTTTTGTTTGTGGATTTTTTTTAGAACAGGTTAAAAATATATATTTACTACATGTCATTATTCAAAAAACTTAATTATGGGTAGGGCTGGAGTCTGGCTTTGACCCTGAATTTTGAAGTATGAAAATGTGTTAAAAACTGTCTCTTGACAATTCCAGGTCTTTTACAAAGACATTATTACAAGCTGTCACTCTTCCTTCAGTTTAGCAACTTACACATGTAGCTTAGAGACCTTAGTAGTAATAAACTGAATTTTTCTACTTTAATCCCAGGAGAACATTCTGTTGGGTAAAGGCCAGAATTTTTTGGACACGTGAGGAAGACTTAAGCATTTGGGTCTGGCATTTTAGGAGACCTGAGCAACACCTTCTGCTGGTGCTTACATACAAACAGAGAACATGTAGAAGCCTGTGGGTCACATATTGGACACAATAAAACAAGCAAAGCCATCCCTTTGTCACTTTACACCACACCAAATTCTTCAATTCAGTATCAATGGCGTCCTTTAAACACAGCTAAAATAAAAGGTGAAAAATAAAAAGGAAAAGAAGTCCCATTTTGCAAAATCATCATCTGTATCAATGTCCAAAAGTATGGAAAAAGCATCTATAGAGGCCCTGAAATTTGGTTTGCAGATGAGAAAAAATATGTCAGCAACAACGTGCAGCTTGACCCACTGCTGAGGTGCACACCTGAGTACCTGGGATGCTGGAACCAAACCCAACTTGGGTATGGAAGGGCTTGATTTTACAGCTCAGAGTGGCAAGGTTTTGCTCTCCAAGTTCCCAGCACTTAAGAGCATCCAATCCATGACTTTCCAAGTCAGATACTTGCCCAGGAACACGAGAGAGCTCTGCATTAACAACCTTAAAAGCACTCATGGCTTCATGTATCATTACATCAACCCAAAAATCATTTTTGCCTCACAAAGGAGTGCTCTTAAAGCATCCTTAACTGGAATAATGCACTGTAAAAGGACAGAGCAATCTAGAAAGAGGGGTACCCACTATATTCTCAAAGCACAGATTGCATTCATAATTTATCTGCTAATTCAGAACTTACTGGAAGAAGAAATGCTGGATGGACTGAGCTGTCTGCATTTTTGGGCAGCTTCCCTGAGATCCCAACAGGCTCCACGAGAATTCCAGGCTCTAAACTCTTTAAGCAGGTATTTTCAGCACCAGAACACTCCTGTGAGCTTCCAGCGCTCGAGGAAGTTGCTTTGGCAGAGATGCAGTCCCCCCAGTGCTCATTAACTAAGTCATTATTGCAAGGCCTTGAAATTCTCTCACTGCTCACTCCTTGGCATCTGACCCAGCTTCTGCCAGCTGGCTGAAAGCACAGCAAGAGCCAAGCTTCCTATTCCACAGACCCACGGAATGGTTTGGGTTGGAAGGGAGCTTGAAGCCTTCTGCCTGCTGCCCATGAGCAGGGACACCTTGCATTAGCCCAGGGTGCTCCAGGCCCCATCCAACCTGGCCTTGGACACTGCCAGGGATGGGGCAGCCACAGCTTCCAGGGAAAAGACAGTAAATGAATTTTCAGAGGAAAAGACTGGGGCAAAGGGGAGCAGTTTCCACAGTGAGGGCACTAAGTACTCCTTGGGTTGCTCATTTCTTTGGGATAAAAGGGGAGCTGTGTTTACACACAGCTGCTTATTTTAAAAAGCTGTGTAAGGAATGTGTTCCTAAACATGCAGGACCTTTTACTGCCACAGGAACCGTGCAAGGGGACACAGCCTGGCTGGTGATCCTCTGCAGGCCCAGCCACAGCCCTTTTCATCAGCAAGCAGCCCACTGCCCACTGTCAGCAGCAATTACCCTCTGATCACCACTTTATCTGCCCTAAGCCTCTGGAAGTCAGCAAAGCCTGCTACACTGTCCAGAGGCAGCAGCGGGACATTGGACAGCCCGGCTCCCTTAGAAGGGGATTATTCCAAGCAGGGAGCTGTGCCCTGCTCACACAGCACACAGACACTCCATCCTCCCCAGCCCTTGGGAATGAGGGATGGAGCTTGACAGCTGCTGAGGAAGGACTCGTGCAAGCCACCAGTGTACAATTTAACACTTCACCTAAATATCCTCAATGTGTGCTCTGGACCAGCCCCACACAAAGGATGTAAAATCCCCACGTCTGAGGCCTGCCACTCTGATCCACGCGAAGGGGAAAGCTATCCCACCATGACCCATGCAAGGGGAAATGTCAGGAAAGAATCTTTGCCCTTTTCCAGGACAGATTTGCTTTCTCCTGCCTGTGGAGAAGCCAAAGAGCTTGTCTGAAGGGCTTTTCTGGACAGCCAGAACTGCTGTCCAGCTGGAGAGCAGAGCCACGAGCAGCTGAGGCAGCTAAGCTTTTCCATGAGAGTAATGACCAACAGTGAAAACACACCGTAAAAATCCAAGGGAAGAATGCCAGTGGGGACAAGGTGGGGCACAGCAACCTGCTGTAACAAAAATGCTCAAGGACACTGTGGGGGCAACAGTGGAAAAAGCAAAAAGGTATTTTAAATGTTTTTTCCTGTAAACAAAAGAGACACAAACACACTTGTCACTGACTTGCTCCAAGTTCTCCTGAACCTCGGAGAGACAGTGCAGACCACTACCACAACAATTCAAGGACCAGTTAACACTGGGATGTGGGTCATGCCTGCTGCCTTGGCAGCCCTCCCCTGGCCTGTTTGTGAGATGGAGCTCTGGAATCTGGATAATCCATCGAGAGGCCAGCGGCTGGAGTGAACGTGTGACCTGTTACAATGAAACACAGAATCACAGAAATGTTAAGGTTGGAAAGGACCTCAAAAAATGTCAAGTCCAACCATCTGACTCCCTGAAGTATAAAAGGCCAAATGAGAAGTGGAGGAGGGAAGAGATGAAGCTCTGTCCAGGTGCCAAAGCTAGAAGTTTTGCACATAAAGAAATCAAAGGAGATTTCTGAATTTATTTGGCCTAAAGCCACTTCTTTCTATCTTTCACAGAAGGCTCACAGAAGACACAGGACAGGAAGAATAGCTGAGCCTGGTTCCATTCTAAACTGAATGAACCTCTTAACGGGTCTAAAAGGCAAAATTATTCTTCAATACCCTCAGTGTGATTCCCTCACACGGCCACTGGCACAGGTGGAAACCAAGGATGTGAACACCAGGGACAGACTCAGCTATCCCATGGCTTCTGCTGAGACCAATGTTTAAAGGACACAGGAGAACAGCATTCACTGTAATCACTCACATAAAAGGAATAACTGGAAAAAAATGTGGGAAAGTATTTATGCAGCCCACAATACCGAGACAAAGAGAACTTCAAACGCCCTGCCAGTGACAGTGAGTCACAAAGTGTGCGGGTCTGCGACAATGGGTCACTTCCTCCCAATGTCTTCCTCCCCCTTTACTCCTTAATGTGGCTGAAAGCAGAATTGTCCTTAATTGCTCAGTTGGCACTAAGTGGATTCCAACCTTCTGAGAGGACAAAGTCCAGCAGCTGGGTTTTGGAGCCCAGCCTTCTGATGAGCCCATGCACCTGCAGTGACACTGGACTGGCCACGTCCAAGGCAGGACTCCTCCACCACTGCAACTGAGTGCCAGGCAGCAGCAGAGCCATGTCTGTGTACATGAGAGGTCCCTTCCCACCCAAAACACCCCACGATTCCACAGTCCTATGATAAACATTTGGATACATACATTGGATGACAATATTTAGGTATTAAGGTACATAAACCTGAAGTTTTGCAGAGTTTCATTTGCCCATCAATCTTATCTCAAGTTGAAATCCTTAATTCTTTTATTAACTTGTGCACAAGAACTGGCTGAATTAATGATTGTGGAGTAATTTTCTTTTGGAGGAATAAAAAAACACACGCAGTGAATGATTATAAATATATTCCAGCTAGCTGGGCTGGGCCAACAAATTCTGATTCTTCGTTGAAAAATAGTATTCAGTATCACACAGGCAGATTTTGTGAAATCACAGAGTCAGTCCAAGCCTCTGCCATCTCCCAGTCAAGCATTTTCTGGAAGGGAGGATTTCAAAACTGGAAGGGCTGACAGGGAGAGAACAGAACTGAAGCAAAAGCGAGCTCCCAGTCCTCACAATTCCTTACGGAGCAGAACCTCATCTACCCGCAGCTCTGCCTACAATGACACGGAGTAAGTGTGACACACTTTGAAAAACCACACAGCCTGACATTAGACATACTGACATCACACTATTTTTAGTGAAAAAAACCAGCAAACAGGCAGCTTAGGAGGGTTGATTTTCACTGTCACACCACAGAACTGGTTTGCAAACATGAGACTCCCATCTACACTTTGCTGTGGCCATTCGGGGGGGGAAGAGTTTTCTGCAAGGCCCAAACACCGGCCCTCAGAAACAGACACAGAGTTTTTTCATTATGGATCCAGCCCCCTTTATACTTGCCTTTTTTCATATAGACTCTTAGACAACGAAGCACTTTTTTTCCTTTCCACCTCCCCAAATTCCTACGCGCGTGCCAGCCTCGCCTGCACCTCGCACAGATGTGTTATGAATCTAACTCGCGCTCTTTCCACACAGGATATTTTGATCATTCCCCTCTCCTTTCCCCCATCCCATCCAAAACAGCACAGAGTCATAATCATAAATTCTCCTGTTCTGACCTGAAAGACCATTCTTTCAAGGCCTATTTCTCTTGAAAAAGCTGTGACTAAGGAGAAGGAGTTTTTGGGCAAGGTTCATCCCTGCAGTCTGCCATGGGAGGTGAGGTCTGCTGGAAGCATCTTCCATAGGGACTTAGTACTTCTTTCTATCCAGAAACCACCTTCTCCCTCCTGACACTCAAGAACACTCAGAAAAACTTACATTTCCAACTCCAACTCAAATATATTGGAGCATTATTGCAAGAACCCCATCACAATGTGTGAGTATCCAAAATGCCATTTATTTGTGGAATGACACTTCACCAAGTGTTTCATGCCCCTTCAGTAGCACTCTCTCAATGAAGCTGCTCCTCAAATCCAAGGAATTTTCCTGTGAGAGGAGAGCTGCCAACTTTCCCTCTTTGGCTAGCAGGGTCCCATTCTTGCACCTCTCTCCATTTCCTGCACAGTGTTGCTTTAATGAGCCCTCCAGTCTGGTGGAAAGCTAACAGAGACAACGAGAAAAAGCATAATAATAAAAAGGAGAAGAACCTGAGAGGGGAGAAGATTTAGGAAGAATTTTCCACTGAATATACAATGGGTCTGACTAGAAATATGACAAAAAGAAGACAGTTCTCCTCTGCATAAGGAAGGAAAACAGCCCAAGTGTTCAGTTTAGACACATAAAAGGACCTTTTAAGCTAAACAATAAATTTAAAACCTTAGAATTACAAAGAAGAAATGCTTAGTCAAATGTTGTGTTGCAGAAAGACACTCCTATGCACCAAAAGCCATCAGGAATTCGATTTTCAATCCTGTCATCCAAAAACACAGCGTTCCCCTTGGATTCAACCCCTAACTAACACAAAGGTGAGCTTATCCCAGCTCTGGATTCCAGTTTGATAGTGTGGCTGCTGTGGCTGAACTCCCAAAGGAGGATGGCAGTGGGAATCATGTGGGAGTGACAGTCCAAGGTGAGATAAAGGCTCTTCAGAATTAGGAAACAACAGAATCAACCAATGTAGCAGAAGAGTAGAAGTGGCACAACAGCAAATAATACCAATTTTAAAAAGTGCATCCAAGCATTAGTCACGGATAATAAGCCTCTCTTTCTCGCCACATGGAATTTCAGCCATTTCTCAAAATTCCACTGGCATAAATATAAAGGAAAAGCTCCAACTATAAACTGTCACTGAATGCTGTTGAACTCGGGCTCCTGCTTTTTTTCCATGAATGCACTGTAAGTCAGCATTCCAAGAGCAACAAATGTGTCCAAGCCCAAGCTATTTCCCAACAGCCCATGGACCACGAGAGTGTCCAAGATAACAGCAAAAATATGCACAAGGCCATTCTACCCAGATACCACATCCACAGAGAAAGGGGGTGTCCCACAACAAACAGCCTCAAAAAACCAGCTGAGCACAAAGATCACTACACTGCTGACCTTAAAATCCTGAAAAACAAATAACATCCAAGTCATTAGCGAGACAGAGTATCTGCTTGGGATTTGGGATTTCCCAGCAGTGGGCATCAACTCACCCACTTCTAGTTGGGGTGATAACCTGCAGTGTCTCTGAATACCCCACTCAAGCTGTAAATATGCTCATCATCCCAAATAAGGCTTCACAGAAGATGCTGAAAGAAGCTCATTATGTCCCGAGTACCCAAAAGGTTTTACAGATGCTCTTGTTTGTCAAGTTCTGCTCTTCCACAGAGAAGCACCTGAGGGAACTCACTGTCCTGCAGAGCAGCTTTCCAGTTTCTCCCTGGCTTTGCAGCTTCTGCCTCACCTTCCCTGGCATTGCAGACACACACACTCCTACCTTTTACCTGTGCCAGTGCCCCACCACTCTCATTGGAAACTTGTACAGGAACTGCAAAATATGGAGTTATGTGGAGTTGTACACTGTGCCATCACCTGTGAGGCTCAGAAAAGGGATGGTACATTCAACAGGGAGTTCTCTCTGTTTAACCAAATTGAAAGTCTCATTTCTTAAGGCTTTAAGAAGGGAGATGGGGCAGCTGGAGGCAGAGGACTCTGGGTTTCCATGGAGCCTTACATCTGATGTACAGCTGTGAGTCAACCTGCACGGCAAAGGCTCAAGAATACAAGTGCTCAGCTTTAAATCCCACAGATACACACACGGAATGACCTGCAGGAGACACTGCTGGCTCTCCTCCATCACTTCCTCCCTCAAATGCCACAGGTTTCTTCTTTACATGGGAACAAACATCCCAAATAAGTGCTATTAGAGGGCCTGATCAAGAAACATGCATTTGGGGTTTAGTGCCTATTGAATTCCTCTCACTATCAGAAATTCTAAGTGAGCCTGGAGATGTAAAGAGAACACATCTGCTCACTGCAGTGCTGGTGAGCTGTTCCTAATAACAATGCAGATGTTTCCAAATGGAAGTGGATGGGATACCCAGATGGCTTTCATTGTCCCATTTTTCCAAGCAGCCTGACAAACCTCAGATGTAAAAAAATAAATATGAATGATGATCCTGTCTCGCCAGCAAAAGGGAAAAAAAGAGTATGTTTGACAAAGAGCAAACAAAGCAGATCTGAGTAGGTCAGAACTTCATCAGCCTTCCTCCAATTAAACCAAGTGTCTAATCAAGCCCCCAACATGGCACAGTGCTGCATGAGCCCTCGATAGTTTTAACTGATTTATCTCCCCTTGTGTTCCCTATTAAAGAGCACTGTTAACTAAAGGAAGACTGATTTTTACTTCTAGTAGTAAATGTTCTCAGCATCAGAAACTTGGAAACTTTGAAGTGCTGGAAGTAATGAAACTATATTGTTTCTTATTCTTGGCAGAGAAAACTCTGATTAAGAAAAGGGGCTTGAAATAAATCAAGAATCAACCCTGTAAAAGCAAATTGAAAAATACCATTAAAATACCAAAGAGAAGGCTCAAATGCATCTGTTTGCAAATTCACTTGCAATCAGGAATAAAAAGAACATGGAATTGGCTATGGAAGAACCTGAGCAGAACCCAGGGATATGGTAGTGTATTTTCAAGGACTGCTTAGGACAAACTATTTAAAACAGTTCCCAAAATTAATTACATGGTTTCTGGATACTCACTGCCAGTTGGTTAGAACTGATCATCCAAAAAGTAAATAAATTAGGTAATAAATTTTTTTTGTGAACTGGATTTTTATTGCTAACATAGATCTATGGAATACAGGGCTTTTGCTGATAATCAACAAAATCTATGATGCTACTAGTTACATCATCTGTAATATTAATTAGAGTTTCTTCATAAACCACAGAGTATAATGAGTTACCCTTTCACTCTGAGGTACTTCTCAGGACCTTTCAAAACCAGTTCTGCCACAGATCAAATGAAAGCAAGAGATATATTTAGAATTGCTCTCAGTCTGGAAGCACCAGCTGAATGGTTCATGTTCAACAGCATGGTTTTTGGGTAAAGTTTGGGATATTTGTTCTATGTTGTGAGGAAACATGGAAGGTCAGAATGCAGTTTCACCATGGGTTGGCCCTGAGCTTCCTTTTGGCCCTACGCAAGTGAAAAAAAACCCCACGAAGAATCTTCATCATCAAATCACAGATACTCAAAGGCAACTGGAAATCTACATCCAGAAGCAAAAGAAGGAAAAGACACTAATTTATAGCTGGTTCCTAATTAGCTCCCTAACCTGGTTAGCAAGTCCAAGACCTGGGTGAAAAGTAAACCTGCAAGCTCCTAAGAAACATCCTCAGCAGCTTCTTCTCTTCCCCCAGGGTCCTCTTCTCCTGGGTTACAGACACCTTCCACTATCCCAGATTCCTCCAAGCCCCCTCCAGCCTGGCCTTGGACACTTCCAGAGATCCAGGGGCAGCCACAGCTTCTCTGGGCAACCTGTGCCAGAGCCTTACCAGTCCCATAGTGCAGAATTTCCTCCCAGTGTCCCACCTAACCCTGCCCTCTGGCAGTGGGAAGCTGGTCCATGCTGCAGACTGCAGAAATCCCCAGACCCACACTTTCACTCTCTGCTTGCATGGACCTTCTCAAATCCCACTATATCACTTGTAAAACACTGCAGAGACCTGGACAGGAGGGAACAGGGGATGTACTAAATTGGTAAACTATTACTGCATTAACTTTGACATGAAACAGAGAAAACACATCCAAATCCTTCAGGCCCAGAGGTCACTTTGATGCTCCAGAGCAACCACAGACCCATCACTGACTCTCCCACCCATCTGACTTTTGGAAAGGCAGAGCAGAGCTCTCCATTAAGAAAGCACAAAGTCCCTTGGATGGCCTTGCATCACCTGTTACCGTTTCCAGAAGAGACTCAAAAAGCTCAGTTTACACTGTGCTTAACCCTGCTGCAGTTGAAAATTTTGCAGCTGAAAGATTTTAGATATTACTAGGATTTTGCACAAGATGACTAGTGTATTTGGAAGTTTTTACTCTAATTTGCAATAACCAGGTGGTGTTGATTTATTTGATGTCTGTAGGATTACAGAACAAAATTATTTGGCAAGCAAATTGTTATCCAAACTCTGTGATCCAGATTTTGTACTTAGGGCTACAGGATTGTGATTTCATATAGAAAGATAGCACTTGCTAATCAAGTGTGCATTTTCACACACTCACAACCCATCGCTCCCTGTCCTCCATGGAGGATGCCAGTGTCTGAATCCAGCTTTCTCCAGATATCCAGGTCCCTGTTAAGCATCCTGTGCAGAAATATGGGAGAAGGAGGAAAATCCTATCATTTCTAGCCACCTGCTGGACAGAGCCTGTCACCAGGAACAACAAGAAGGACAGACTTATTCTCTGCAGCAGCCTGCTTGTTACCTGGGGGGAGAGGTAAAAAGCCCAAGGAAACACGAGGGCAGAGTTCCTACAGAGAGCTCCTCAACCTCTTCCAGGGTTAGAAATAGGGTCTGCAAGTAATGCTGCAAAGGAAGGCACACCAACAAAACGCTTCCCTTGGCTACTCCTAAAGTACAAGGCAGCTAAGCTCTTCACCCCTCCCTGGGTTCTCTTCCCAAACCACATGGTATGTGATGGAATCCAACAGATTTCCCACAGGTCAGCCTCCCCTCATCACCACACACGAGAAGGCAGCTTCACTGAGACATCAATTCCCTCCTTTCCAACTCTAACTGCAGACTCAGACTTGTGTGACTTTTAATAACCTCCAGAATCCTAATTACCCCGTCCCATGTTATTGGAATACTCCAAAGAATGATTAGGCAAGGTATTCTGGAAAAAGAAAAAAACCTGTTTTCTTAGCAAACAACAGCTGGGTCATGCTGTTACTCTGCAGTGTTTTACTATTGCATTTTGGAAAGATTTATGCACTTGTGTAACCCAGCAATGGATCTGAAGAAACTCAGTCCCCTGGGAGCAACGAGAAGTACGAGGCTGATGTTCTCACGTTCGGAATTTCCATCCGCGTTCCTGTCAGCTCCAGCTGCCCAGTTCTGTGTCATCCCACAAACCAGATAAGTGTACTCATCATCTACACCATGTTTGGAAGGGATAAAGGGAAGAGTGTAGCGAGCTCTGGCACAACTTGGTGTAACACATAGGGAACAGCAAGAATTACTCCACAGTAATCCCACATGGACCCCATCAAAAGCAGGAAGGTGGCATCCAAACTGCTCCTTCAAAACACACCAGATGCATTTTCCTCCTCTGTCACAAACCACAGATCCCAACATCTCATCCAGGCATCTTCAAAGATATAAATCAATTAAATTGCCCTTTGTTTGGATTCTTAAGCTGTTTTTAAAATCTTCCTACAAATTTACTGAGTATCAAACCCATTTAAAAACCAGGTGTCTCCCAGTGGGGAAAAACACTGAAATTGCAGAAAATTCAGGAGGAGAAAGCCTAGCAAGAATCATATGGTATGGAAATTACTCTTTTATGTTATGACATGAACTGCTATGTTTTAGTTCATTTTCCCATCAAAAGCCTGCTGTAGAACACAGACTGACAAAACAAGGATCTTTGCTCCCAGTGAAAGAGTCTCTCAATGCTCTGATTTCAGTCCTAAATTTGTAGGATGTGAAACACATGAACAAGGCTCAGCCCCCGCAAGCTGTGGGAGGATTCATTTCCTCTGGTTCCTGACCTCTAATTCACAGAAACTCCCCCTGATAAGGCAGCTCTTCTCATTCTCATTCCCATATTCTCACAGACTGCCATCCTGGTATGTATGTCCTGGTCCATAAAAAGCACTTTTAACCATCTCCTGCACACCTTTCTGATCAAACTCAGCAGCAGAAATGAGCCAGGGACCTCAGTCCTACATGGACCACCCAAGGGTGACCCTCACCTCGGCATGTCTCTCCCAGATTACTTTGAGAATGTCATCTATAAACCAAACAGGCTCCTTCACACAGGACCAGCTGCTTACACAATATTTAAAAACTTCTCCTGTCTGTTTGCACCACTGTTTATTGGAAGTTTTCTTCTTCCTATGCAATTTGGGGGCACAGAGAGTTTTTATTGGAAAACAGTCTGAGCCTTGGAATGGACACAAGCTGAATGCACTGACCTGTCTCCATTTTTTCAATTTTCCCTTCATACAGATTTTTCTGTGTGTTTTACTACTCTGGCACTGGGTGCCTGCAGTTGGAGTGAAGCCTTTATTCTTGGTTTTATTTAAAAATCATTTTCCTTTGTTATTGCCAAGAATAGAAGACGACTTAAGCAGATGGATGTTCCTGCTCTCACCATCAGGCACAACCTCCCTGACACAGACAGAGCACATCAGTCACTTCACAGCACCTTCTCATCCACTCCTGCTCAAGCTTTTCTTTCTTGAAAAAAGAATTGTAAGCTTTTCCTCACTACAAAGTCTGTTTCCCTTCGCTTCCTATGCATCCATCACCAACACTCCTTTTCTTTCATACTGTGACCTTCCTGTTCTATTTGATTACCTTTTCCTTAAGCAAACTGTTACCTGAAAAAAAAAGAAAAAGCCCAATCCCACAAATCATATTCACTGAAGAATTTCAGAGAGTCCACTTAAAGTTTCAACTTAAGAGAAGAAGGCTAAATTAAAAGCAAAAGCTCCAGAAGCACTGGACAAAGAACAGGATGTCCTTAGACAACGCAGGTTACTGCCATCAGTACAAGATTATTGGTAGCCCTTTCTCCACAAGAGAGCTGGAGAGAGACTTTTGACCAGATATTAGGAAGAAATTCTTCCCTGTGAGGGTTGTGAGGCCCTGGCAGAGGCTGCCCAAAGAAGCTGCCCCATCTCTAGAAGTGTCCAAGGCCAGGTTGGATGGGCATTGAAGCAAGCTGGGATAGTGGAAGGTGTCCCTGCCCATGGAAGGGGGTGGAGAAAGATGATCCTTAAGGTCCTTCCGACCCAGACCATGCTGAGATCCTGTGATTATACAACAATGTCCATACTGAACAGAGGATGTTACACAACGTGCTTCAATGAGTCTACACAGAAATCATTTCCATCTTCCCCATTGTTCTGATCAAAAATCTCCTCCACCAGAACACAGGTCATGAGAAATTCTGCTGAGAAAGAGCTCAGACACCCTCTGGCACAACAATGTCCCTGAGAACCACTAATGTGCCTGGGGAAGTGCAGAGGGAGGTCTCCCAAGCAGGCAATAGTCTTCCCATTCTTCTACCTTCTATTCCAGGGCTTCATTCCCAGGCAACCAGGAGCAATTCCCAAATCATTTCTTCCTCCTACATGTTTCCCACCTGGGACAAAGACACTCGACGCCAGTGCCATGGCAACCCCATCAGACACACAGGCACTTTGGTTCTCTGGGGAAAATGAAAATCCTGAAAGGAAGCTGGGAGATAAAGGCTCCTACTCCTTGTTTCCCACTGTTAGGAAGTAATTACAAAAATACTTTCATCTCAAGTGCTTGCTGGGTGAATAGGTTGTCATTTAAAAAATACTATGGTGTGATGAGGAGGATGGAATAGGAAAGCTCCAAGTACATCACCACGTCGTGTAACCACTAGGGTTGGTTGTCATCATTCTACCATACAAAAGTGCACAGAAAAAATGATAAATGAACGGAAGGAAAGATAAATTGAATACTCAGTTACCAGCTTGAGCAGCATATGATCCAAACCCTGCCTCATCATCCCACTGATGTGTGTTTGAGTGCTCCCACTGACTCCACCAGACCTGGATCAGGCTTGTATGTTTCCAAAATGTAGCTTGGGTTTTATTTTACCACACTCCTGAGCCAAATTCACTAGAACATGCACAGAAGACCTCCTAGGGGCAAATTTGATTGCAAATTCTACAGGTTCTTTGTTTGTTCCTGTTGCTCTTGAGTGCTTTCAAGGAATAAGGTTAATGATCACACATTTCAGTGATGTTTCTCAGATTATTAACAAGGAGCAGCTTCTTTTTATCCCACCCAGAAAGAGTAATATCACTGATATACTTTCAAAACCTCCCAAGCTCAGGCTTGTCCTGACAGCATTTCCTTCCATTCCTGAGTAAAAAGGCTATCTTGGAGAGAAAATCGTAAGGCTTTATTTAAATCATGTTTTAACATGACAGCCTCATACACTGTTCTATTTTTTTCAGCTCAGTCTGTACAGTCCATTTGCTCTCTGCCCCTCAGACCCTTCACCCCCTACATGAGGACTTTGTTTCTTTCTGCCCTTAAGGATAAGTATTTTTTGATTTAAGAGACATTACTTGGGAGTAACACAACACGAATGCTGACTACCTGTAGAACTCAACCCAAATGAGAAGCACAGATGTTCAGTGTCTTTAGGATCAAGACTTAACTGACTGGGGAAGTGGAGCTTACAAATGTCATCCCAGGGCAATCTGACATGGAAAAGCTGTCAGGAGACTGTCATGTGTATTTACACCCATGGAGACCTCTAGACACTGTCCTGCTCTGTGATATGATTCCCAGACCAGACCTAACCAGATGCTCATCCCAGATGTTTAAAAACAAATGTCCAGTGTCACATCCCACTGCATTTACGTGATTTTTTCAATAGCTGGGATTTCCCATGGGAGGCCTTGCCTTCCACCCCACAGAAGAGGAAGAGCTTCCTTTGTCCAGGGGAACCACCCTGAGCTCAGCACTTCAAACCAGCAAACACCCTGTCCATGGACATCACAAGAACCAAGTAGGATTTTGGGTTAATAAAATGATTTTAACCTTTGGTGGTCAAGACCTACTGCTTCCCTGCACTGCCTCACCTAGCAGATGAAAGACAGGTTCCAAGGAATACAGTCAAACAAGATCCTTTGAATCAGACAGATTACCCATGACATACAAATAGTCAATCCTGCCAAGAGCCTGTCAAAATATGGAAAATATTTCCCTGATATCACTGAGTGAGAGTAGAGGCATTTTCTAAGCATAAAAGATGTAAAACTATCTACAATTCCCTGGTATCAAAACAACCCCCAAATATTCAGGTTCATTTACATGCAAAAGATACTACTCACACCAAAATGACTGTAAAGACAGAGGTATAAAAAGGCAACAATTAATGAAGAAATCCTTCAAGGGGCCCAAACTGGGTGTGCACAGACAGAAAATTTGCCCTCATGAATGGGGCAGCATTTCCAATCTGATTTCTTAAGTGTCTCATGTAAGGCTTTTAAAGAAACCAGTCTCTATAGAAAGCAAATTATGAAAACAATACATGCAAATTGCCACTGTCATTCCCTAGAGAGGCTGTCCAGAGCCATAGATACTACAGACAGAAACCAGCACAGGGTGCTGCTTCAGGGTGAGAAGGCTGAACCCCTGCTATCCAGCAGCTTGGGGCATCCCAATATCTTCCCCAGAACCCCAGATTTCTGGTTTCCACTTGGGACAGCTCAGTGCAGCTGCATCAAAGAGACAGCATAAAGCAAACAGGGAAAGAGAAGTGGGCAGGTGTGCTGACTTGCATGAGAACCAATCAATACCCCACAGCACTGTGATCATTGCTACAACCTTGCTCACAGGATAGGATGGCAGCTTTTCCACTTACAACAACTCCTACGCGCATTCTGTCCAATTGTTTGAGCAATGTCCAACCCATCCCCAAACCCTGTCAGATCCTGCAGGAATACCACATGTCCTGTCAGACTGCAAGCTCTTTCCACACAGCTAGAGCTGGA
Source organism: Toxostoma redivivum (assembly GCA_013397375.1). NCBI lineage: Eukaryota > Metazoa > Chordata > Aves > Passeriformes > Mimidae > Toxostoma > Toxostoma redivivum. Next base: position 34,409 of record VXBI01000719.1, read on the forward strand.
AGCCTTCCTCTCAGAAAACTGACATTTTGGAAGGAAAACATGACACAGCATGTCCTGTGTCACTGCGGAGAAAGGCTGTCACTCTGTTTCCAGCTTTGTTACAACTTCATTGACAGCAACAATTTTAAGTACTTTTTTATCTTAAGAGCTGTTTTGTTGAGTCATCTGTCATCTGTTACTGAAAATTTGGATTCTTGTGTGTGCTGGCTGAACTCCCAAAGTGTGAGCAGACCATACTCTGCATCTCTGCCTGGAGCCCAAGCACGGTGGTGGGGGAGTGCCACATCTACATGACTTTTAAATCCCTCCAGGGATGGTGACTCCTCCACAGCCCTGAGCAGCCCATGTTGGGGCGTGACAAGACTTTCCATGAAGAAATTTTTCCTAATACCTACTCTAAACCTGCTCTGGTGCAACTTGAGGCCATGTCCTCTTGACCTGTGACTTTTTACCTGGCAGAAGAGACTGAATTCCACCTGGCTACAACTTCCATTCAGGGAGTTTTGAGCTCCTTTCAGAGAAGGTCCCCCTGAATGTCTTCTTCTCCAGGCTAAACCCCCCCAGATGCATGAGCTAAACTGGAGTGGCTGTGTTGGGGTACCAAAACCAAGCACCCCTAGTTCTGTGCATTCCAAGTACTTCTTTTATTTCCCAAACCCTTTCCAGTTTCAACAATATGTGAACACAACGTAAACACAGGAACACGAGAAGCTGAAAGATACTGAAATAAAGGCAGAGCACTGAGGGGTGCAGATCTGCTCTGTCATCCTGAGCCCAGTCTCAAAACCCTCAACCTCCAATGCCTTGGCTTATGAGGATTTGCATAATATTAAAAAGACACACAAGCAAATGGAATAAACTACATGATGATAATTATTCTCAGACATGGTAATTATTCTCAGATGGACCAACCACATTATCTTCAAGGCAGAGGGGAATTCTTGGATGTGACAGAATATATCTGATCAACACAACTGCCTTCAGACCGCTTTCATTGCAACCAGTAGGAGGAGGAAAACAATAAACAGGCACAATTGCACAGTTACTCAGCAATAAACAGACCCAAACTTTAAACAGAGCTGTACAGCCTCTTCCAAAAGCTTCTGTGGGTGGAGTCACCTGGAACAGACCTGCAAGCAGCCCTCAGGGGTACTGTACCTTCGGTGTGGACATCGGGGAGCACGGTGGTGGGACGCTGCGCTACCGCCGACCGCCGGTACACCATGTGGATTCTTCCCTTCTCCTCTTCCATCTGCTTTCCTCTCTCCAAAGGCTCAATGAAGTATTCATCCTCATCAGTCCTTATCATTCCAGCCTGGAAGGAAGACAGAAAACACGTCCATATGTCATTTTAGAGCCTAAAGACCCAGCCCGAGGCTCTAAAAACAAATAGCAAGAGGGATGAAGCATAAAGTGCTTGGAACACTACTGCAACCCATACATTTATTTCCCCCCTCCAAACTTTCACCAATAAAAAGAGCCTGAAGTTTTCCAAATGAATGGAGACGAAGGGGCAGAAGCAGGTTATGGATTTTCAAGTGAATCCTCCCTGTAAACTGTAGTGCCAGCCCCGTGCTTCCTTCCCCTCTGCTGCAGAGATGTCCAGGGAGGTGCTCAGAGCACGTGATTTTCAAGGCTCCCTGGAGAAAAGGCTGTGGTGGATTTTCAAGAAAAAAGTATGTAGTGGAAATTTTCTTTTTTTCCACAAAAGCACATTGAGCAATCCAGGAAAGCAGTCTCCAATCTTGGAATGCAAATAATTTTACTACTTTTTTTCTTCTAAATTAATGACACTCAAAATTTCCATCCACTGGTTGGAATCTGTGCTACTGCAGAGCTCTCCAGAGTTGTCCTCAGGATTCTGTGAAAAAGGGAAGACAAGAAGACAACCAAACATCCAAAAGCAGCCTTTGGGGCATAGTGGCTGGAACAAACCTGCCTGTTCCCAGCACCATCTCAGCCCTGAGGCTCAGGGAAGTGGACCAACTCCTTTTTGACAGACTCTCTTCTCCCAGGGGAGTATCCAGAAGAAACCTGCCCAGGGTCACATCAGTACCCCATCTGCACCTACATTGTTCCCCAGTATCTGTATAAACCATGACTTCTGAGCATTCATTCCTTTCATCCCTGCAGTTCTCCCCGTCCCCCTGGATCCAGAACAAATGGTGCAGAGTGAACAGAGGGAATTCTATGGAGTTAGAGCAAGAGCAAGTGATGCTGGAGTTCTTAATAAAGTGGGAGCAAGGCCAAATCCAGTCTGGCCCAGGCAGCCTGCCTAGGAGGGCATCCCAGAGGACACCAAATCTTATATTCTTTACTGGACAACCCTTGATGAAGCAAAATCTGGAAAATATTTTTTTTTTCCTCCAACAAACGTCAAAGATGCAGACAAGCGTGAGGGAATAAGAAACAATATAAAGCCTTGAGAAAATAACCTACAAGTGCAGGTTAAACTAAGGAATCATTTCCTGAGCCAAAATCAACAGCATTTAAGGGGGAACATGATTCCCTATAAATATGCATGGGGTGTTTGTAGGGAAAGAGGAAAGAGCCCTTCATTCAGGGAGCACAATGGAGAGCTGTGAAGTGTCCCTTAATGGCCACATTTACCTTCAGTATTAAACACTATGGGTGGGATTTCCAAAAGTATTTTAGGAAGTCAAATGCCCGTTTGCTAGTGGTTTGCAGTATGGGTGAGGCAGTTAATTCCCAGGTGAGCTTTGGAAAGGCCACCCTCAACACGTCAGGAAGTTTGTTCAGCAGTCACACTGATGGCCATTATCAAGTGCTTCTAAAACTGATCACCAGAGTAGGAAAGGGTTTGGTTGTTATACCTCTCCTACCATACCATGGTCAACACCTCGAGGTCAGAGGATGCTCTCACCTTCTGCTCCCAGTCTCCATCCCAAACTCTGCTTCGATCTGTATTGTGAACACCTTGTGTTTTTGTAAGGCACAGAATTTCTCAAAAAGGAGATAATGCTATAAGTTGTGTTTTTAAAGTGTCCTTAGTGCCTTTGTACTACAAAGAAATAGTTTTTCAAACACTGATGTGACACCCTGGGGAACCGAGGTGTTAATTAGCAGCTATTTCTCCTAAACCAGCTCTGAACAGTGAGAGATCAGATCTGTAAAGCTGCTTTAAGCAAATCAGCAACACAATATGGGAATTCAAGATGCACAGAGCTTCCCTGCATCTCTCTACATGAGGTTCTTCATTTGTATTACAGACATCCTTTATCTGTTCCAGACATCCCTCTGTCATACACAGTAATTTGGAAACACCACGTGCTGGGTCTTCACTGGGAAAAGCTGAAATAGGGGAGATGTAAGCTTAAAAAATTGAAATATAACATCACGTTCAAGGTTCTACATTTATGTCCAAGCAGAGCAGACTGTCAATAAGTGGAAGCAATTAATAAGGAGGTTGGAGCTCGCTCAGCAGCAGAAGGCTACATGAAGTGGTCGTCCTTAGTAAGAAACAAGCAAGAACAGTATCAGGAATGAACATAGGGATGTAAGGACACCAAAATCCCCTTCCCCTCCACAGGGTGGTTCCAATTGTGACCCTTCAGTCAGACACAGGTGCAAACATGGAGTAATAAAGCTGCACTGTGCTGCTGGACTCCACTGACAAGGGAAGCATGAGAACATCACAGCTCTCACCAGAGTGAAGCAGGCTTGTGTGAAAAGCCAAGCAGTTACTTTCCAATCCAAGGACACTGAAGGATTCAGTGGGAAAAGGGAGAACTACCTGTGTCCTGTGTTATGGGAGAAACTATGCTCAGGAGGATGAACTTGCTTCAAAGAGCAAGATCAAGTCCAACACCTGCACCAACACAGGAAAACAGACAGGATCTGTACAACAAGCATTTCAAAGCCTGGAGATTTCTCCAAATGTTTCATCTTCCCCCTTCTATTCTTCAAAACGTGTGGTGGGGCAGAAGAAGCCTTTATTTGACCAAGAGAAGCAGAGAATCCTTCACTCTCATGAAGACCAGCAGAGGTTTGCTTTATCCACTAAACAGGGACTCTGCCATGGTCTGGTTTCAGCTTCCACCTGCATTTCCCACAAGCATCCAGAATGGACTCCCTTTGTTTCCCACACAGAATCATGGAATCATGGACTGGTTGGGGTTAGCAGGGACTTTGAAGACCAACTTGTTCTATCCCCTGCCATGGGCAGGGACACCATCCACTGTCCCAGGTCGCTCCAAGGCATGTCCAATCTGAACAAACACTTCCCTCAGGCATGGGGCAGCCACAGCTTCTCTGGGCACCCTATGCCAGGGCCTCAGGACCCCCACAGGGAAAAACTTCTTCCTAATATCTCATCCTAACCTTTGGTCCTTCATCTTAAGGCCATTGAAACTAAATTTCCATTCTATGGAAACAAAATGAATTGACAACCCCTCACACCTTAAAAATTAAATGCAGAAATACATATCTGGAATATAGATGGAAAATGAGAATTCCCCCAAGTGTCAGAATCAGGACACCTGGATTAATTCTCACTTTGGGCCACACACTGATCATTCAGCTGGTAACAAAATCTCTTACCAAGGCTCTCCACATGTGGGAAGTTCAGTTCAGGAGGTTCCTTGTGCCATCCCACACTGTTTCAGCCAGTATCATCCTTGATTTCTCCATCCACAACGCCTGGACTGCAGCAAAGGACTCAGCAGTCAAACCTACACAAGGCTCTGCCTCCCAGAAAATGCTTTCTTCTCGCCACTCTATGGATGGAACTGGAAAACGTTTCCAGGGCTCTCCCCCCACTTCTCATCCCTCCTTTTTTCCCTGCTGGACAATCACAGGTGGCTGACAGCTCTATCCTGCCCCTACCTAAATAGAAGCCCTATTGAAAAGCATCAAGAGCTCTGTGTTCCCTCAATTTAATATCCCAGCCCCGGCCGAGCAGACACTGCCTCCTGCCAAGACAAACACCTGGGACCTGGAACGGGGAGGGGGCAGCTTCTGGAGACAGCCCTCCAGTCTCAACTTCTTAAGGAGTCCATAGAAACATGCCTTTATAGAAAAGGTGCTGCCTGGCCTGAAAACACCGATTCAGCCCCAAAACACTGCCACCTTTCACCCTCTCTGTTGGCTTAAGGTGGGTTCAGTTCGGTGACTGTGCAAAACCTGCGTCACACCTACCTGCTGCTCCACTTCCCAATCCAAAGGCAAAAAGTTCTTGGAGTTGCACCGAACACTGCTTGATTTATTGGAAGAAAAATAAAAGCAAAGAAGTATGCTTTGCCTGCAGCACATTTCACTTTGCTGGCCTCCCCCAAAACTGAGCCACAGTGGGTGGACACTGACTCTAAATTTGTGTAGCTCCAGGGTTATTCCTTCAGCTCCTTGGCTGGATATTATTTCCCATGCCACATGGGTTCCGTATTTTGGCAAGAACCAACTGATTCTCTGGGTTTCTTTTCAAAAATCCTCTAGAAGCTTCTCAAGTTGTTGAGTTTGCTGATGATGCCACTCTTCAGTTTATGCCAGTGCCTCACCATCCCCACAGGGAAGAATTCCTTCCCAACATCCCATCTAACCTGACCTCTGTCAGGGGAAGGCAATCCCCCTTGTTCTGTCGCTCCAGGCCCTCATGCCAAGTCCCACTGTGCTCACACACTCCAACAGATCCCTGTGGCAGGGAAAGGAAAGGCATCCAAAGGGACATAGTTCCCTCCTTTCACATCTTCTGCATGTTAAAGTATTTATGGCCTTGACATACTTGGCATATAAAAAAATACTACACATTAGAGGAATGCTGGAAAAAAGTAATATTGCAGCACTGAGCACATTTTGGAGAAACAGATGTTACTGATCCAGCTGCTGGGTGTCTACAGAGGAGGTTTGCAGATGGAATTCCTCCTCCTCCTCCTCGGATGGGCCTCCAGTCTCCATGGAGGTGTCTGGGCTTTGGGAAAACACCATAGTTTTGGGGTAGAACATCCCCATTTACTAACCCTCCAGCTCCAGCACCCTTGGAGTAATTCCCAGAGGAGTAAGCAGAAATTCCACAGCTTGTTTTCCCTCTCTGGAAGATCAGTGTGATATAAAATCCATGTTCTAGCTCATGTTTTTTCTTGGCCATGCACCTCAGAATTAAAGCAAGAGTCCCTGTATCATTTTAGCCTCCATCCTTGAAGGGTGCTGAACAAAGGCAGCACTGAGAGTTGAGATTTCTTTTTTTTACAAAGTGCATCACAAGTGAGATCACATTTATTTAGTAACATTAAACCCATTTTCGAATCATATGAAAGATTCAAACAGAATCAAGTCTCACAGCCACATGAATTATTAACCCAGCACCAGTTTGTGACCAATCACTAATACCAGATTTTGAAATCAAAACAAAAATCCTCTACAGCTACCAAGAGAAGTATTATTTGTTCAGAAAATTCAGAAACAGGATGAAAACGCAGGAATGTTTAATATCCTCTTCCAAACCATGGGCAATACTTAGGAGGCTCTTACTCCCTAGTAATACTTAGAAGCTCCTACTAAAATACTGGAAATCATCTGCCCAGAGGAATTAAGTCTCTCAAAATACTGATTGATACCACTTTAAGGAGTAAAAGGTATTTGGAAGAGCTATCAAATTAACCAAGATCCTGTTGAATTTGCACAGAAGAAAACATCAGCATTTACTGGGCACTGGACTGGAATTTAGTTTTTTAGTCTCCTCTATAAACATCCATAAGAAAATTCCTTTATGCTGAAATTTCCCATGCTTGGTTTTGATCCAAATTCTGGGTTTTCTTTTTCCCCCTTTCAGAAAAATCTAAGAAAACTCAATGGAAGCCCTTAAGAGTTATACGAAAGCAAAGAGAAAAAACAAACTTTGATTTTATGTGGAAAAATACGACTATTTTTTGTTCTTGGAAAACCTACTGGGATTCATTTTAACAGCAAACTGCTGCATAGAGCTGGCAGGCCAAATGCTTTGTCCTTAAAGAAGGAGCTGTGGGTTTAAAATATCAGTTATTCCAGAGTGAAAAGTATGCATGGAACATGCTCAGAGCAGTCAAGCATCTCCACGGTCCCAGCGAATCTCTGTAGAAATATTTACTGAGCACAAGTTTTGTCTTTGTGTCAGTTACAGCAGGTCTTTGCTAGGAACTATTACATGCAGAAATGGTACAGGAGACAGCAAAGGTTGCCAGTTCTGCAGTAAACGTGGTGTTTTCCCAGATCCAGAAGTCATGGGATGACACCAGTCATAGATTCCTCTAAAATGGGGAAAGGAAAACAAAAAGTGAGGACATCTGATAGCCTTCAGAGAAGGGGAAATGAGACCTTGCAGTGCTGAATACTCCAAAAGTATAAAGCAAATAAAATAATGCCAAAAATATTAAGAGCTCACGATCTGGCTATCAACAGCACCATTTCTATTGTGGCACACAAAAGAAATACTGATTTATCTGCTGCCTGTACACAACAGTCCAGAATGATGCTGCAGCATCATAACTCTTCCAAGCTAACAGAAAGCTCAGTCCAAACTATGTGTGAGCAAGAGTCATCTCCTCAGAGAGAAGTCAGAGAAGGACAGAACACTGATGCAGCTTCCTCTGAATGGAAATACTCTATGGATCAAAAGCTAGGAAGCACCAAAGCTAGGAATATTTCCACCAAACTCATTGTTTTAAATTGCTTCTACATCCTTGCACAAAGGAAAAAAACCCAAACAACTATGGTAAAATCTCTCAAAGGAAAAGCAGAAGTAGTTTTACACCTTTAAACCAGTCATGTATGAACCAAGAAAGTCAAATGACAAAAGGATTTTTATGAGGTAGTGAAGCTGATTTACCATGTTGCATGGTTGTAATTTACTGAAGTTCTTAGCCAAGCAGTAGAAGCACTTGATGAAAACTAAGTAACTATTTAAAACAGAAGTGAAAGCAAAGATGGTTACAAAGGGAACAATAGTGCAGCACTTTATCCATCATTTCAAGAAGCTCCTGATGAAACACAGGGACCAGAGATGGAACCAACTGACTCTTCTTTCTGTGTCTCTTTCAAAGCCTGGATGAGAGCAAATGTTTAGAGCTGCAGTGTGACCCTGTGAGAAAACTAACAACAGTGAAGAGCAGATAAACCCTCTCAATGACCTGGCACAGTATTTTCTCTCCAGTTCCTGCTTAGTGCCCCTTTGCAAACACCAGACCATGTGCCTTGCAGGCTAAATCCCAGATCCAAGTACGTACAACACCGAATAAACACAGAACATCGAACAAGCCATTGCTCAATACGGCTTCTGTACCTCCACCCTGCCTACTCCACCATCAGTGAGAACTTTGAGAGAGGCTACAGGGATTGAATTTTGATAATTGCCTATTTCAGTATCTGTTTACTTTCTTCTCCTGGGACACACACTTCCCCACAGGTGACATGTGGAGGCAGGACATGGATGAGGAATGAGAGCCTGATTCGCACTCCGTGTGTGTTATCAAGAGTGCACACCAGTTATACAATCTGGAATTTATCACTAAAACTATAAAAAAGGGCTGTACTTACTCATTTTAATAAGCTTATGCTATTTTATAAACTGTAAGCTGTGAGCCTCCAGGAATCAGAAATTTAAGAAGTGTCTGCTGTTTTGGAAACAAAGAGGGAAAAATCCAGAAAGGAAATTCTTTGCCCAAGTGCCCTAAAAACAGTATTTTGTGAAAATGCATCACCAGGACTACAAGGTGTGATTAAATAACAGCTACAAAAGACATATCCAGAGCAGCACCCAAGCACCAGCCCTTTTTCCAGACCATTTTTAACCACATGCTGACTGATCTGGAACAGCAGTTTCAGCCCCTAAATACATTGCTTAAAAGGGAGGGATTGCATGTAAACCTGTGCTTTGCTGTACAGAATGATTTTTCAACATCAGAAATAAACTATAAATAAAAATCTGAAGTTGTGGCAATCAAAGCAGAGACTTTTTATGAAAAGTCTCCAGGCAGCCTCTCTCCAGCTGCCTGTTCCTAAACTCCTTCCTAGAAGATGCTCTCCTCACCTCACCCACACTGTCAAGTTTCTTAATTTACCTTCAAGTATCGTGTCCAATCTAAAGACAGGAAAAAAGAGAATAATAACAACCTTAGTCTTCTGAGCCCCGTATTTTCCACTCATGGCTTTGTACCACATGCACATTTTGCTCAGCCTGGGGTAGTTGCTAAGTTCACAGCTCAGGTGCTCTGGGCTATTCCTGCTGAGTGTTCCAGAGAGGCCCCGTAGGGATGTCCTCCTTTCCTACAAGGCACCTTGGATGACATCACAGGTCACTCAGATGCCAGTCTGAACTCACTGCATCTCTCCTCAGCTTGGAGGGAGAGCCATTCTGCAGAATGGTCAGAATACATCATTTTTTAGGCCCAAAGTCTGTGTTTGAAGGGAGGCAGGAGAGAGAGGAGGAGACACAAGGGCTTGGAAATCAGGCAAACCTATCTTTAGATCAAATCTGGCCCTGTTAGAAGAATTTATAAAAACTAACAAAAATTAATAAATGGAGCTTGAGCAACCATCTGCATAAACTTTGACTATGCTCCACGAAGTAATGGTGAAGTACTTGTTTGCTCAGAGTGATAATTGCAGGGAGAAGCGAACCAGGCATATAAAAGAATTTCTAGACTTTATCATTTCACACTACACTGACACTTGACTTCCATCCCCATTACCTCCCTTCTAAATCAGTGCTCCTCCCCTCTGTCTTTTACTCAGGAAGCCCCAAGCCCTGAACAAGGGAATGCATTTTCCCAAGATTCTGGAGTTGCTGAACTTGGAGAAATCCTCTTTACTACGGAATACTAGTGCTGAGGAGTGTGCACTAGCCTGTGGGAAGTGCTGCAGAGCACAGAGGTGACGGGGATGGAGTCCAGCTGCAGCCCATCACACCCAGCTCATCATGCTGCCAAGTACAGTGAAATGCCAGTGCTAAGGGCGGGCACAGCAGGTCAGGAGAGTTCATGGCAAGGAGGGAATTACTGTGGGAAGAGCAGCAAGGCAGGGGAGCAGGAATATCAGCGAGTTAAATCAGCCTAAGACACTGCTGCCATCTGCCCCGAGCAGCACACTCGGGCCAGAGCCACTTCCATCTCCCCAGGGCTTCTTCTGCTCCTCCTGTGCTTTGCCCTCCCACAAAGTCCAGGATGACCAGACACCCCCTCGACCACAGCCCCCAGCCTGGACTGGAAGAAACCTCCAGGCCCAAGGGGACAGTCCCAGTCCCAATCCCAATCCCAAACTCAGCAAGTTTCCCATGTTTCTGAATTTCTACAACCAGATGCTCTGCAGCAATTCAAGCATTTGTCTCCAAAATGCTATTCCAGTACACTGGGATAAAACACCATCAGCTCCTAGAAAGATGTTTCTCCATTTAGGAACTCAATCTTGCCAGCCTGGGGGAAATCATGCTGAAATAGTACATTAGAACCAACAAGGGAAGAAGAAATAAGCCTTAGCAGTTCAGTCCTGATGAAACAAGGTAATAAAAAAGGATTTGAAACAAATCAAAATGCCCTGAAACTCCTTGGATCCCATACGCCCCAACTCCTACAGATTTTTAAAGCTTTTCCTGAACCAAGTTTAAAGCCTGTGCAATTATCTCTAGTCTGAGATACTCCAGCCTGTATTTCCAAAAGATTTGCCAAAGGAAAGTAGCTGTGAACATGCACAGACATGTTTCTTCACGTCTCCATATCCTTGGAAAAAGGGATGGCAATAAGCAAGTGAGGAATAATCTGTCACAAATGACAGCTCTAAGGACATTTGGCTTTTTTTTTGTCCTTGATGGTTGGTCTGTCTTTCAGGGTTTCCCTGGTTTGGCAGCTGAACACTACAAGGCAGGCAGATTCCTGAGCATCTTCCACTTGTAAACAGCTGTACTTCAAACAACCGTATGCTGCCCCGGGCTTGAAGGCCATGGAACTCCAGTAAACAAAAATACTCCAAATCATTTCCAACACACAAAAAAGAAGTCACATTTTACTTGGCATCTTGAAGTCAAAGATTAAAGGTTCATTGCACTGGGCCCAGCCCTTACATTTGAAACAAGCAAGGTTAATGCTCTAGGAGAAACAGAAACCAGCACTGCCACTTGGCACTGCAGGGCTGTGAGCATAAACCACAGCTCAAACACAGAGACACAACTACAGAAACATAGTTCAGAGGGGAAGTAGAAGCTAAAGGCATCACACACCAACACCTGCCCAGAGTTTGCTGCAAAGGCAAGAAGTTAACTGAGAAACCGAGATTAGCTATACAATAACAGGTAGAAAGTGTTTTAAGCCACTATTTCTAAATGCTAGGCTTGCTGCGTTCTCTCTATTTATAATCTACACTTGCAGTGTTTTCTCGAGGCTGGTACCTTCCACTCCTGACAGATTCTGACAATAAATACTGCTGTTTTGACCAAACAACAGCAGAAACTCACAGCAGAAACCTGTGGAAGCACCAGCGTTCTGACACGCAGTGAAGGAGACAAGAGGCAGCTCCTCTGTGACTAATGAAGGGTTCTTCTGCCATGACAAGTGCAGGCACATGCATGTGGGTTTTTTAAATAAACAGGGTCATTTCCAAGGGAGATTAAGCAGATGTGAAGATAGGAATTTGCAGAACCGATGGCAGACAGACAACTTCCACTGCAAAAGTAGATATGTGAACTATTTCAAAACAAAAGCGTTCAAGTATTTGGGGGTATAAATTTAAGTTTAGATTCAGGAATAGACTGTGTGCAGAATCTTACTTTACTAGTGCAAATGCCAATTATTCCACATATTTACTATCAAACAACCAAAATTTAGCAGCAAATGCCATTTTTCTCTTACTTAGAATATCAAACCTCTTCTACAAGCATTGTGCAAACTGCTACCCTGGTGGTTCCCTTCACTTTCTCTCTAGCTGGCTACTCTGTAGAGTGTCTAAATTCCTTTGAAGTCAAAAATAAATCCTTCCAGCACACACATGCCCCTAGAATTTCTCACTCTTGTTCCAGTTTCTGTTAAGCCATATTATCTCACTCTTCACATCTTTAGGATACACTGAGGATCAGATATTCTCGCTGGGTTGAGACATACATAGTACAGCAACAGAGGGTCCAGAGAAGGTAACTGCAAGTCCCTTTTGCTATCCTGGAGATGCTGGGAGGAAAAAAACCATAAAATAAATCTTCAGGATTACTTATTTCTTTCACACTCAAATGATTAAAGCTCCAAGAGATGTTAAAACAGCAAAGGTCGAGATGAAGAGAGAGAGACGAGTGATCCAGGAGCATTTACCCACTACTCCTCAAAAAAAAAAGCCCATGTTCTCCTGCTCCAGTCCCCAAAACCATGGAAAGTACATGGGATGTTATGGGAAAAGAAGGACACATTCCTCTATTCCAGGTTGCTCCAAGCCCCATCCAACCTGGCCTTGAACATTTCCAGTGATGGGGCACCCACAGCTTCCCTGGGCAACTTCTTCCCAATATCCCATCCAACCCTGTCCTCTGTCACTGTGAAGCCACTCCCCCTCCAAAAGTCCCCTTCTGGCTTCATTTACCTGAAAACACACCACAAGCAGCTTGGCAGCCACATGGCAATCTGTGACACAGCTCCTCTCCTTAATCTAATTCCATTTAATCCAATTTCTTGTCTTCATGTGCTGCCTCTACACAACAACTTCATTCAGGCTTACTGCCAAAATCCAGCTACCAGTCCCAGGGTCTCATTCACCAGAATGATTCTACTGGAAGCTACATCTAGCCAGCAGAGGTCTGCTTGGCCTTTGTAAAGAGATTCGCCTAAAAAACCCACCAAAAACCCCCAAAACACACCAAACTGACATAAGTTAGCACCTCTGATGCAACCACTACCAGTATTTCCTTTCTCTAAGCAAGGGAATTCAAGTTTTGGTCTGAATGGGGATTTGGAGCCTTTTCTGCAGTTACTCCCACAGTGACTGCTGCCACTGCGGAGGTGGGAGTTTTCCTAGCCAGCACTTATCTCAAAATGGAATCAAATTATGACCACGTGGCAGCTATGGGAAGTGGGAAACCCACTTCCAAGAAAGGATGCTTGTTGCAGACTTTTTCATGAGATTCCTGTCCCAAGCAGCAGGGGGTAACCACGACATTCATCCCCATGGATGTTGCAGGTGTGTTCCACCAGGGCTCCTGTGCCTTATGGAGCACAAGGTGGGGATTGTTGGCTTTCCCTGCTGCCTGAGCCAGTCAAGGAATGGTGTGTGGGCTCCAGATATGCCCAGCCTTTCATTCTGGGATTTGAGCATCTGCTCAGCCACAGGGCAACCTGCATGTTTGCAGACAGGTGGAAAACAAACCCGTTACAGAACCACTCAGTTCTCATATGACACCTCCCGAAGAAACAAAAGTGCATCTAAGAGAACAAAAAGCATGATCACTTTCTAAATGAACCCTTTAAAACTTAGCGCTGCTATTCTTGGGTAACAGGGCAGCCCATCGTTTTGGTACCTGAGAAGCAAAGAGAGATGATTTGGACACCAAATTCTAAATTCAGTTAACAAAAGGTCACCTTTTAAGTTTGAAAATGTCTTGTTACTAATTTTCCAGTTTGTAACACCTCATGCAAATAAAAAAGGAAGCCCAACAACATGTAGGTTTGAGCTCTCTCTGTCTCGCACCTGAGACATTAAGAACTTTGCATATCAACCAGAGAGAAATTATCCCAAAGTAAAGCAGTAGGGCATTAAAATTTTCTAAGGGATTTCAGAAACAAAGTTCTGTAAATGACATCATTAGGAAGGTGTGGCTAAAAGCAGCGAAAGCTGTGCACAGGGTGTGACATGAGACACAAAGAGCATGGCAGCAGCCCTACCAGCCCATCGCAGTTGCTGATGGCCACGGCAGCTCCGGGGATGTCCGTGATGTCCCCCACGTAGGCACAGTCGGTCCACAGGGGCTCTCTCTTCCACAGGCGCTCTGCACGGCTCCCAGTGTCCTCAGAGTCTTCGTACCACTCCAGCACGGCGCCGGGAGCCAGCAGGCGAGTGTTGGGCCGGAGGCGGAGCTGCAAGTCCCTGCCGAAGGCGGAGACGTTGAAGTAGAGCTGGCGGGGGCTCCGCGGCGCCTCCCGCGCCCATCGCCGCTGGCGGCTGGCCGACAGCACGTGCGACACGTAGCTTCCATCTGCGCTCGTGCTGATGGGGATCACCAGCCCGTACGGCCCGGGACTGCTGCTGAGGAGGTCTGCCAGCAAACACAACCAAGAACCAAACTCAAGTGAGGACGAGAGCATGCAATGAGCCCAAACACTCAAGGACCTCCCTGCCTCACACCTCCCCTTCCAAAAATCCCAGTTTAGGATTCCTGTTTGAGCTACTAACATGGAGAAATGGAAGGCACGTGTCACTGCTCCTTCTTTTATCTCAGAATTACAAAATGGTCTGGGTTGGAAGGGACCTTCAGGACTATCCAGTTCCAAACCTGCTGCCATAGGGATAAACACCACCCTCCTCTAGCCCAGGCTGCTCCAAGCCCCGTCCAACCTGGCCTTGGACACTTCCAGGGATGGGGCAGCCACAGCTTCTCTGGGCAACCAGGGCCTCACCGCCCTCACAGGGAAGAATTTCTTCCTATCAATTGTTATTATAAAAATGATTTTCCTAAAGCTTACAGAGAAAAGCCTGAAATATTCACTGACATTTATCTGGGAAGCACAGTTTGCATACAGATTTCTCAGGAAATAGAAATAAGGAAAAAATCCAGGGGATCACATGCAGCTGCTAAATTAATCCATGTCAGCACTGGTAAAGGCAGTAACTTTTCCCACTGCAAACCCCCCTATCTAGCAACTTGCTGTTTCCTCTGAGTAACAGAGATCAAAAACAACGAGAGAACCTAATTATTAAAAAAACCAACACAGATCTGCACAAATTTGATCCTAAATCTTGCACTTTAGTGCAGCTCAGAGATGCCATACTGTTGGTAATCTTGGAGAAGCTCAATGGCACAACCCTCAGCTAAGGCAACATGCCTTCAAGTAATTTCACACCACTGGAAAACAAATCAATTCAAATGAGTTTATCTTTTCAGTGTAATCTGTAACCTGGCAGCAATCAGGATACTCAGTGTCCAATTTTCAGGCTGTAAGGGAAGGGCCAGTTCAAGCTGTAAGCCACACTGCTGCTCTGAATGGGTCCAATGCCCAAGTATAAGCCTGTGTATTTCACTACTTGAGAGTTAAAAAGACATCTCGTTCAAAAGTAGTTATTCCCTACTCCCTTCTTCCTGGGAGAGCTGGTGAAAGTGCTATCAGAGTCATATTACTGACAATTTCACTTGAAAAGCTTCAGGATCGGATAGCTCTGGTGTTAGTGCCAAATGCCACTAAGAATTCCTCAAATAAATATACTTAATTAAGTGAGCTCAATTTCACCTGCTCCCAGTGTGGATCACACTTGATATAAGAATTAATAGATGAAAAGCTCCGTAGCCAGTTCCTCTCTCCTGGTAGCAAGGGCTGCTGGTTTTAAGAGATTCACACTTTCAACAAGTAACTTCAGTAGGAAAATGTTCCTAATGGCTTCACGGAACTGTTTTTAATATTCTTTCAGCCAGTTACTGAGGAATCTGACAGAAAAGCAGTGTTTGGTACTAGTAGGATGCACACATGTAAATTCTGGCACCATAAATATCTTACTATACAAATACTATATCCTAGGAATGTGAAAAGTAATTTCAAAGCCTACATCCTACAGCCAGCAGCCACAGAGTGGGTGTCAGCAGCAGCCAACTCCACCTATTTTGCCATACACCCACAAGATCAGGTTCTAAAACTGGCATCCTAATTAGGCCATTATCCTTAGGATAATTCCCATTTAAAACACCAGGAATTCTGAGCCAGGATTGTTAATCTGTCTCCTTAGAGAAGGGACCAAATTAAAACTCTAAAGTCATTTTTATTAATTAGACACCAGGCCATGCTCAGGAGACAGAGCTGCTGGGTTGTACATTCTAACTGGGTCAAAGTAAAAACATAGATCCTCACATTCCCAGTGCTTCAACACTGGGATTTCATTCCCAGGCTGACATTCTCTCTTCTACCTTGCTGCAATTCCTTGTGGCTTCCTTACTTTCTTCTTTAAAGTAGGACATTCAGTGCCAGAGACCACAGTCTGGTGATCAAACTCTGTGCTCACCACACGACTGAGAAACTGCTCTGGACATCTTGCAGCAGAATTCCCACACTTCCACAGGCTGGGGAGAGAAACCCGGCTACTTTGCTAGTAAGAGCAGCCAGCCAGCCCCAAGAAGAAGGGAACAAAGGCTGGAAAATAAGAACTGTCAAGGTTTTGAGTCAGCAAAAGCCTTTTCCAGAGTCTGTAAATGCTGAGCTAGAAGAGGAAATGCCTTTTGTTCAAAGGCAATTAAAATTAAATGGGACATGACTGAATCCCAAAGACATCTGAACTCCTCTGCTGACTTACATTACCCTTTTTCCACCAACTGCACGCTCTGAGGAAATGCTATCCCAGCTGTAGGTGCTCCCTTTCCTAAGCTAAAATTTCAGAGTTGATCTGCTCTGCTAATTCAAAGCTGACAGGGCTGATCAGAGCAAGAGGAAAAGCACTTAACTGTAAATTTTCTTCATTTTTTAAAAAAATCTGACCTTAAAATGCTGCTCCAGTTGCACAATGTTTAGGTTGAAAGGAAGCACTTAAGAAGGAAGATCACATTCTTTCATTGTGTGCCAAAACATAATTAGCTAGAGAATGCCTCTGAAGAGAGCTGTCTGGGCTTTCTTTCCCCTCAAAGGCTCGTGAAACTGCAGAATTAACACCACTGCCTCACAAGAGTTGTCTCTGCACAGTACAACAGCTGTGGTACATGGAAGTTCGAAAATCCTAAACTTTTTTTATCACCTACATTTGGAAAAACAGTATCTTTTATGCATAAGATTGTGTGAAATACAGTGATCAAAAATCATTTAGCTGGTTGTCCACAGCAGAATGCCAAATGCCTGAACATCCACTTGATAAGATTTCAAAGGCACAGTCTATGTGGAAATCAGTGGAAGCAGTGGGAAAGGAAGAATTTCTCAAAGCTCAAATTATTTTTCTATGTCTAAAGCAAACTACCCAAGAAAATAAATGTGGGGGACTCCTGGTTAACACCCCATGCACATGGCCCCTGCACGGGGTTCTCTTGCTGAGTCCCAGGCCATTCCATAAAGGCACAATGGGATGATGAGCAATTCCAGAAATCTGGGAAACCAGAGCTTCCCCACTGGAAGATGTGTTTAGATGTGGCCCAAGGGCCAGGAAGCTCAGGTACTTCAGTAAAAGGACTGGATCTAAGGTGACATCTCCAGAGCATCACCGTGGAATTTTCTGCCTGGAATTTACAAGCTATGACACAAGCAAACTGCTGGATGGCAGACAGACATCCAGCTCTGCAGTGGAAGCACTGGAGAAAAAACAGTTACCTGCTGCTATAGGGATGAAGAGGAGAGCATTTCCACAAAGAGACCGTGCCATGGTCTGGGAGATCACACTTCTGTCCCGCACATAAGGACCATGGGATGAGCACAGAGCTGTTCTGGTCACTTAGCAAGGTGATGTTTAATAAGAGAAGATGGTGTAGAGACAACTGGACATGCCCAGCAGGAGTTTTGTCATCACCCTTTTCTGCTTCACAGCTTCCAGAAACAACAGAGAAGTTTTGATCCCTCTCAACAACCTGGGTCACCACAGAACTACCATTTGCTCTCTGTTTGGCTGCCTTTAGGTGGCAAGAATGCTCAGAAAGAAAGAGAAGACAAGATAAGGGGACAGATTCCTTGAGAATTCCCACTCAGCTCTGCACCTGAAAAGGGATGAGGCTGTGTGAGATCTGGATATTGTAAGGTGGATGAATGAAAGCAAGGGACTGCAAAGAGAGAGCTGATGTGGGACACCTCTCTGGTGTCCTCATTGCTCTACTTCACTGCCACCTGGCCCAGGGATACAGACAGCTCAAGATACGTTCGATTTGGTGGTTTTTGCAGCCTCTGCACAGGTCCAGGTGTTTTGCAGGTGCTTCCTGCAGGTGGTGGGGCCCAGCACAGTTGTGTCACAGTTTTCTTCCGGAAGTGGCACAGAGCAGGGACAGAGCTCTGCTGCGTGGGAGGCAAAGGTGCAGCACAGCATCAGCACCTTCAGGCTGAGTGACACGGAACGTCTTTCTCCTGACAGCTCCCAGGCACTGCAGCACACTGTGCAGGAATGCAGGTAATTAAGTGTGCTAACTTACTATCCCTGTACTGCAGCCCGTGATGATATTTAACAAAAATAAACCCCTAGGTGCCTTAATTTCCCTAGGTGACTTTTCAGGCTACAATAAAAGATCAGCTGCTGACAGCAGCCAGCCCTGGGCCAACTCAAAATACACACCACCAATGCAAAGCGATACTTTGTGGGGACTCAGAAGTAGGACAGTGCATTCGCCAGCAATTCCAATGCAGGTTTCACCTCCAAGGCTTTACAGCTCTCAACTGGGCAAGCCATGGTTTGAAGTTGTGGCTGCCCCAGCCCTGGAATGGGGCCAGGCTGGAAGGGGCTTGGAGCAACCTGGGATAGTGAAAGGTGTCGTTGCCCATGGCAGGAGGTTAGGAACGAGATGATTGTACAAGTCCCTTCCAATCCAAACCATTTTAGGATTCTATGGTTCTGCACTTTTTGAATCAGAATTTACAGGATCAAGTTCAGCCCCAAACGTTCCTGACTACAACAGTGCCAGGGCTGTGGAAGAAAGGAAGACATTAAAGGACAGAAAGTTGTTTTCCAGATTCTGAGTTTTGCCTGATGTACTGTGTAATTTAAAAGACACATTCCTATATAGCTTATAGTTTCTGAAATTCAAATACAATCCATTTCTCATGGAAAGGACTAGAAATAAAAGACAGGATCAGCATACCACTGGAAAAAAACCTCTGTTTGCCAATTAGCTTTAAATGTACCTCACTGTCTCTGTTCCCATTATTCAGTGATCATGGTGGAAACCAACCTAAGCCCAGAAGCTCGCAGTGCCAGAACTGAGGCTGAGACAAGTCCTCTAAAATTCACAGAAATGCCTGAAATTCTTTTCTGAACAAAAGCTGAACCAAAACCTCAGGGCTGGAGGTCCAACAGCAGCTGGAAGCAGAACTGCCTGAGGTCCACTCCCACTGGAATGGGAGAGCACCAGAGAGCACTTGTGCAGGGACAAGCACTCAGTACTGGGATGGTAAAAGACCCATTTCACACTGGCTAAGGGAAGGAGCATACAGACTGGCATTCCCTGCCACTAATGCCCTGGTAATGCCACTTCCACATCCTTCCCTTACCTCTTCCATCCTGAGCAGCACCCAGTTACTCTAAATGAACACAGATCTCCTGAAACTTAACCTGTAGGTGTATCTTCCCAATTAAAGGAAGTTTCCTGTCTCTGAGAAGAGTCCCAGAGGCTGAAGTCTCAGTAAGAAGCACCCCATGGGCACACAGAGGCACATTTCCCTTCAGCTCCCTCATGTGCCACTGGCCCTGAACTTGCTGCACAACACCCTCTTACCCAGGTCCATCAGTTTACGAGGCAACAGTGACCAGCTACAGATTTTATAACTCTGATTGGTTTGTATTTCAGAAGGGAAGCACAGACACATAAAGATGCAAAACTGCAGCACGAGAGGGCATGCAAATTCAAGCCATGCCACGTCACTGCAACTACAAACGCTTCTGGGTGGCAGTGCTGGGGGGTGCACAGGGAATGCTTGCCTGCATACAGATCATTTCTCCAATTAAGTCTTTGAGCTAACTTCTTCTATTTCTGTTTTGATAGCAGGAATAATGGCTAAAAAGACTTACCTATTTGGATCTGCTGTTCTTTACCAGCCTGCAGAAAAGAAACACATGCACCAAGTTATTAGTGTAATTACCATGCAATGGGGGGTGGCAGAAGGCTGAAAAATCACTTCTGGTCTGTGCTGTGCTATTTTATATATTCCTGCATTTGGTTTCCAGGGATGGCAGTTCTTCCTTAACTGAATAAACAGCTGCTCCCATCAATATACTAATGGAGTCCATAGCAAGTTTAACACAAATAGAGCTGCTAAGCAATCCTGATTCTGAATGACCCGTTCTGCACATTGTGACACTGTGCCAAAAAGTTCGGTGGCCAAAGCGGGGATTTAACAGCAGGAAAGCGATGAGCTCCAAGAAGCACGGGAGCTGGGGCAGAGAGGAAGCACTGAGCTGACAGCTCTTTGTATCTAAGCTAGAGAATGGGAAAGCCAACTGGACCACAGTGACCACAGGGACGGTGGCAGTGATCCAATGTTATGGTCAGCTCACTGCCAGCTTGGTGCTTGCTCTTGCCAGCCTCAGGGGACCGAGGGGCAGAGGATGCAGAGGGAAGGGACCCAGGGGCTGCCGCTGCAGGATCCAGCCCGGGCCGGGGATGCCGTGTCCGGTTCCAGGCTCCTTGGACGCTGCAGTCTGCAGCACAGCAGAGAGCGGAGAGCCGCCCGCCCATCCCAGCCTCTCTCGCCCCGGGCCGGTACCGCTCGCAGACCCCGGGGAGGACCCATGGGACAGCGCGGAGGGACGGGGAGGGCAGGGTCCCCGCGCTCCCTCCCTCTCTCACTCACCTGCCGGCCGGGCGCAG
>VXBI01000721.1:0-39122 GCA_013397375.1 Toxostoma redivivum
TGACTTAAAGTCTCACTGGTTTTTCAAACCAGTACAAGCTGTCAGGAAAGATCACCATCTTGCTAGCTTTTTACCTTGACTTCAATTTTTGTAGCGTTGGATCATTCTGTACCCGTTTTAAACATTCTAGATGCTTTAAACAGACATGTGGAAAAAAACATAGATATACACTCTGCCTTGGTGAAGAGTGTAAACAGAAAGGAGTCTGATCCTTGGAGGTATTTCCACTTGCCCTTCTGCCCTTGCAGCCTAGAATTTTTGTCAGCTCCAACAAAACCAGGGATGACAGTAGAAGTTCCTATTTGCCAGAGGGCAGCTGCCCTCTCACAAGTTTCTCCACAGATTCTTTCTGCCTGAGAGTTGCAGTGTTACAAAGTGACTGAGTCAGCCCAGCTAAATCTGAAATTACAAATTCCAGAGAGGGGCATAGACAAGACGATACTTGAGGCAATCACTGGAACTGCAGTACACTTTCTATGCTTCTTCCTCATTTTGCAGCAATGCCAAATACAGAAGCAACACAAAAAGCTTGAGTTTAAACACACTGGAAAAGCATAGAGACCTACAAAGCTTTGCAGTCATCAATGCAAGTGTTTGCTTTGTTATCACCTCCTCACTGTCTGATTGTCTCAGAGGCTGCTATGCCATTAGAGACTGTGGCCAGTCTTCGCACTTATTTGGCTGCTTCACACCTCTTTCCAACACATGACCTTACTCTCTTTTCAAGTCTCTTTATAAAAACGCTCCCTTTTCACTATGCAGGACAGGTAGCATCTCAGTGGAATTTCTTACTTCAGAATTGTTTGGATGCTACAAGCTTACAGTGTGTCAAAGAAAAACCCCTGACAATTTTATGAAAGAATAATCCATGCAGTCTATTAATACCGTGGGACCACATTAGGAAATAGTTGAGTTGAATTGCTGAAGACCAGAATAATTCTCTGGGTAAGCATTTTTACAGTTATTCATCATACTCTTCCCCATTCATAAATGTCTGGCTACTCTCTGAAGCAGGATAAGTTGCAGGACGGGGCTCTCAATTTGACTGGGGCCAGTTGCTTTTCTTTTTGCCTGTGACATTTTGAATTGCTGCTTACTGCTACTAATAAAAGCAGAATTAAGATAATTGAAAACTTCAGCTGCAAACTATGTCCATAAATAATTACTGTTTGATTCAACTTCTCTGGCTAGCATATAATACTATCATTACTTTTATTGAGACATTAAGTGCTCACAACTCTAAGGTTTGCTTTAGTGATACATATGCCCAGGAGCTACAAGGGATCCCAGTATGATTGTCACATCTGGGTGTCATTCTACCAGAAACAAAAAATATAACTGTAAAATTTTCTGTTGTTATTGTTCACTAAGGTGAATGTCTAATTTTTCTCTTCTGAATTTCCCCTAGAAATTGAAAATAAAACTTCAAGAGACACAGATCACAGATTTAGCCAGTTTCCCTCCTGAGAACGTGGGTGTCTTAGTTTGGGAGACAGGTATTTCCCAAGGAGAGTCAAGAATCCCTTTTCCCGAGATGGATACCGCAANTCCTTTTTTTTCCATCCCCATCCCTCCCCTCACCTTCTGGTGAGAGGCAACTAAGTTGTAGCCACAAGTACTTAGCATAACAATGGGGAAAAAATTCCACAGAAAGGAAAAGATATTATTCAACCCCCAACAGTGGGCAGGCTCTTATGGCCCTCTTTGAAATGTCTTCCATCCTTTTAGATTCTCTACTTGTTCACTGTGCTTCTAACACTTTTGTGATTTGTTTTACAGAGTAAATACTTGGATGAGATCTCCAAATCAATGAAACATCTAGAAATATATTTTTTTTCTTTTTTTTTAATTAATATACAACTTTTCTTGGCATTTTCAACCTTACAAAAGTAAACTGGAAATTTTTTTTCTCTGATTAGTTTTTTTTCAATTTTTTTTAATCAATCCATTTTGCCTACAGCAAAATACTGCCTGAAAAATCTGAAGAGGTATAGCAGAGACCAAGCTGCTAGCCGGAAGAATAGATCTCAGTGGACTGAGTGGCTCAGTTTGATGGAACTAGCATAATAAATGGAGATGTCCCTACAGATCAGGTACTCATTTGCAGTAAACATCCAATGTCTTGGTCTTTGCAACTGTTTGGTAACATTGTAAGAACAGAAACTCTCAGTAAATAGAGAAAAGGACTGCACATTTTGAGCACTATGTCAGTAGTGCTCTTGCTGATGGCAGAAGGAAAAATTGCTTCATTTTCACCACTGCTTCATGTTTACCAAACTTTGCTAAGTGGATCAGCATGATTCTGTCACAATTTCCCACTAAATTCATACTCACATTTTAAGAGTCTAAAAGGAGGAAGAGAGGATACACCCCATGACTGCAGGGAATTGTAATTTTCAACAGAAGATGCACTTAATTTCATTCATCTTTTCCCAGTCAGTTACACTCGACAAATAAAGCAACAGCAGTGTGTGGATCTCTTTCATGGCAACTAGATTAGTGCTGTTAACTACTTTGAAATGTGGGAATGGTACTTCTAAATTTATTATCAGAATAATTAAGGACATACATAAAACTGATGAGAAGTGATGCTGTTCTGGACACTTCAGAGCATAAACCTATAATTCTTTATTAGAAGCTCAGAATCTATTAGGTTGGAAATTACCTCTGAAGTCATCAAGTCCAACGTATGATTGACTGCCACCATATCAACTAGATCAGGGCATTGAGTGCTACATCCAGTCTTCCCTCAACCACCTCTGGGGACAGTGACTTCACCACGCTAGGCAGCCCATTCCAATGTCTAATCACCCTTTCCAGGAAGAAATTTCTCCTAATGCCTGACCTAAACCTCACCTAGTCCAGATTGAGATTATATCCTCTCATCCTCTCTCTAGATCCCTGAGAGAGATCAACCCTCACCTGGCTACAATCTTCTTCCAGGTAGTTGTGGAGAATAGTAAGGTCACCCTGACCCTCCTTTTCTTCCTCAGCTGCATCCCAACAGACTTGTGCTCCAGACCCTTATCCAGCTCTGTTTCTTTCTCTGAACTCTCTCCAGCATCAACATCCTTCCAGAATTTAAGGGCCCAGAATTGGACACAGGATTAAGGTATGGCCACACAGATATTCAGTACAGGGAAAGAATCCTTTCCTTGGTCCTGCTGCTCTAATATTGCTGAAATAGACCAGGACACCCTTGGCCTTCTTGGCTACCTGNTCTTCTTCCAGGTAGTTGTGGAGAATAGTAAGGTCACCCTGACCCTCCTTTTCTTCCTCAGCTGCATCCCAACAGACTTGTGCTCCAGACCCTTATCCAGCTCTGTTTCTTTCTCTGAACTCTCTCCAGCATCAACATCCTTCCAGAATTTAAGGGCCCAGAATTGGACACAGGATTAAGGTATGGCCACACAGATATTCAGTACAGGGAAAGAATCCTTTCCTTGGTCCTGCTGCTCTAATATTGCTGAAATAGACCAGGACACCCTTGGCCTTCTTGGCTACCTGAGCACAGCTGGCTTGTGTACAGACCCTCTTGACCAGCACCCGCATATCCTTTTCCACCAGGCAGCTTTCCAGCCACTCTGCCCCAGCCTGTAATGCTGCAGGGGTTGTTGTGGCCTGAGGTTATTTTTATCCTGACATTTGTGTCATCAGTGTTATCACTGATGATCTGCACAACCAGCAGTGGGTAGTGATTAGTGGGCCGGATTAGTCCAAAGAATCCTATGGTAGTATCCCTTACTCCAGGGAGGTAGTAGTCTTTCCTGTGGGTTGGGTCTGCTCAGCGCAGAGTGGCCTCAGCTCCTCTCAGGAGGGAATTACTCTGTTATCTGTGGCAGTGATCCGTCTGGTTACCCATGGTAATCTGGGAGACCATCCACTGTTCACATGGCACAGAGGTGTCTTTTCCTTTGTATCCACTGCTAACACTGGGCTTGAGCACTCTCTGCAGCCACGGACCTTGGTAGCTGCTGCTTCTTGGAGAGCTCTGTCTGGGTCACCATGCTTCTGCAAGCAAAGGCTTTCAGTCATTTGTAAAACACTGCTGGGTTTATTCCAGTCAGTTCTGAAGACAGAGGGCACACAGTTCTTCTGTTACTAACAGATGCTTAATTTGTGGCAAAGTGTCATACTTCAGCTTCCAGAAAAGCTGTAACCAGAATTATTCACCTTCAACCTAAACAGTTCAATAAGAAGAATAGAATAAAACCTAGTAATCAGCCAACCAGTATTTTTTTCTTCAGCAGGTGTTAGGTTTCTCCAGGCTATAGGAAGGGAGGAAGATGCTGGTGCAGGACAGGAGCCATTCCCATACAATGACTGAACCTTTGACTGTATGAGTCTACTGTTACATTTCTAATCTTAGGAGAGCAGGGTGCTCTGACTGGTAGCTGGCTCAGTGTGACAATTCTGACTTGAGCATATAAAAGCTATCATAATATATATATCCAATAGCTTTGATTTGATAGCTATGCTGCCCGTATGAAATGACCAATGTTCTGTCTTCACACTCCCATTAAAAAAAATTGTTAATGCATAATAACAAACAGCCTGCTTAATGAAACAGAGCTGATTATCCAGTGAAATTTTACTTTTCCTAGTAACAAACCCAAAGAAATATAAGCTCTGCTTTGTAATACAGCCATGCTGTCAGACATAATATTTTAAAACATTATCTATAGTGCAGTTCAACACCTTCTGAGAAGCAGTAGTAGTCTTTTGTGTAACAGTAACAGCAACCACTGTGGCAAAAATTATTTGAATGTTTCTGTTTCAGACTTGGAAAGGGCTTATATTCCTAAAAGCCTCTACTTTCTTCTGGTTATATTGTTTTTTTCTAATAAAATGTTTCTCTCTATAAGTCTCACCTGATTTATAAGTCTTTTTGATATTCGCTAACCTGATACTGGTCTTGCAGATTTTGATCTACATTTTTAATGCAAAATATCAGGTCAATCATAACATGCTAAGAAACACAAAAGAAGATGAAGAAAAGTAGCAAGAATGGGTCCACATCTACGTGTTATTTGGAGTCTTAAAGACAACATATATAAACATATATACATTTGTACATATTCATGTATGTGTATATAAAAAAACTGACTTAGCTTCTGAAATCCTTGATCCTGTGGCAAAAAGAAGTCCTAATGGTTAGTGGGATCAAGTAATTGAGTCCAGTGAGCTATGAGAGGTTTTAATGCAGAGGCTTTCCACTGCTCACTGATATATTTCTTTTATTATAAATGGCCAGAAACTATGAAAAACCTTTACTGCACAATATAGTGATTGTACATAAAGAGAGAATTTTCTGTATTTTCTATTCTGCAGAGGGTAAACTTGACATTAAAATCAGCATGTCTGTATTCAGTTGTTCAATCCCCTGACTTACATTTAGAAAATATAGTAATATGGCGATACCCAGAAAGGAGTAAGAATGGTGCTTATTTTGCTACACATGAATGATTTCTGCATGTGCACAAGAGTCTGATGTGCTTTAGATTTTTCATTCATTGCTAGGGATTTTAGCATTTTTCATTGCACCATTGTTTTCAATCTCAGCAGAAACATTGAAATAAATTATCTGCCTTTGAAGCGTGAAGTATTTGCGATGCTACTTATGATTGTATTAAGCAAAAATGTAGGGAATTTTTTCCCTGAGTAAAATAAGATTGTGTTCAGTAGGTAAGTGAGAAAATCAGTCAAAGAAGAAAAAAACAGGAAGAAAAATTCCAAAATTTCCCAGAATCCTTCCTCAGTCCATCCCAAGTATAAATTTTTAAAAATAAGAAAAGCTTATAAATGTACCTAAAAATATCAAGTTGAGTATAATTTGGTTAATATTAATTTGAGTGTAAACAACATTTCTCTGTATCTGAGTTATTTATGCCTTTAAAAGAACATTCTGAGGAAACAAGCAATGTTACTTTTGGCAAATTCTTGTTTTGTTGCTAAACTGATAACAGTAATTTGTGATGTAACTAGGTTATTTTTCCTGCAGGGGTATAAATACTTACTGGGTTTTGTACTCTATAGGCTTGGAAATCAATTATGGAACTTCAAGTATGTGAGTTATTTACAGATTTGAATTCAAATTTTCTTGCAACTCATGTCCCTGTATATTTAAATCAAAAGAAATTAACTTACTAAAAGAAATCAGAGTTTTGAAAAATGAACACGTTTGTATATATGTTTTGGGCAGCTATATAAACTACTTTATACTGTAAGCGAAGTTTTATGTTGAAAATAATTTATTTTCATTGCTATGATTACAGATATTTCAGCACATGTATTATGAATTATTCTTTTGTTTAACACACACTCTATAGTTGTATTATTTTTTTTTTGCTGTAGCTGTTGTTTTCTATTATCAAAAGTAGTAATTGACACTGATTATCAAGTTGCATTGGCTTGGAAGTATTACAAGTATTATACCTAAGCATATTCTTTAACTTTTGTTTGAATTTACTTGCTATCTGCAAGAGAGATGTACATGCAGAATATATTTCTGAATGAAAGCTGGATTATTATTCTATTATCTTTTGTTTTGCTTTGTTATAAGCTTAGAGCAATAAACCCAGTTCATTACCTGAAGCTAGCCTTCTCAGTTCATTATTTTTAAAATAAAGACCACAAATAATGAGTATAATTTATCTGGAATTTTAGACAGAAAAGAATGTGTTTTCTTGGCTACTGTTATTTTGGATTATGTCCTCAGGTATATTGTTGAAAGTTAAATAATACATTGAAAGATGGAGAATACTAAATAATGCAGGTTTGCAGGATATGAGTTTTCGTATGTTAAGTGAGAGATCATTCTTTGAACAGAAAGTTGTAACTGGAATAAAAATAAAGAATTTATTATTTTAGTCAATAAAAACAATTCATTATGTTTCCAAAGTAGCTATCATACATACATGCTAGATAAATGTTCAGACAACTCTTTAAAAATGCATTATGTATGCATATTGTATTATATATCAACACATGAACAAACACAAGAAAAGATAATAATTTATTTTGTTCCATACTTGAATTACAAAATACTTACGGGGGAACTTATCTTCTTTATAATTTGATCAAGTAGCATTATATTGCGTAAACATAATTTCTTCAAGACCTTTGAACTGCTCTGCACTTTTTTTATTAATCCAGTGTCATATCCCTGCCTTGGTTTGTAATAGATAAAATCCAATATTTAGAGTTAACTGCAACAATAATGTTTACATTTCTATTTCTAAATAAACAAAAGCATTCAATATTGTACCTAAAACTTTTTTTTATCCTTTTAGAAATATAAGAATTATCATATAAGAATGTAAGAAATATAGTAGTGGTAGATGGCTGAATAGTTGTTTCTTTCATGCTAACACTTGGGAGTTCATCAGAGTGGACTCTCAATGCCTGAGGGGCCAAGGGCCCCAAGTGCTGGGCCATGTTCAGTCATACCGTTAACCCTTTAGGACACAGCTCTGTTTGGATGTTTACCAGCTGCCAATGGATCAGAGAGTTCCTGGACAAAGCTGAGGGACTAGGGCATGCCAGGACTCATTCCAATGTATCTTGCTGTGAGAAGTGTTTTACAGCCTGATTTTGTGATCAGATAACAACCTCTGTTTTTTACTGTTCAGGAGCCCTTGAGTATTATGCATCCATTCAGCATCTCCAGCTCTTTGGAGATTATCCTGCAGCATTTTTAGTTACCAGGGTCACAAGCTGAGCCACGCA
Source organism: Toxostoma redivivum (assembly GCA_013397375.1). NCBI lineage: Eukaryota > Metazoa > Chordata > Aves > Passeriformes > Mimidae > Toxostoma > Toxostoma redivivum. The sequence continues at coordinate 7,729 of VXBI01000721.1, forward strand.
GTCCATGTTGCCCTGCCCCAGTTAACTACCAATAACAATATAATCTTTAACTCAACATTACTGAAATATTGATTAACTGTCTGCAAAATTTTTGATTAACCTTTAAGATGTCTCACTGATATTCACAGCCAGGTTTCAAATTCCGGGTTTAAGTTTCTGATGATACTTATGTCTCTTCCAGATTTTATTTTCTGTCTATACTTAACACTTTTCTGCTAAATTTTTTAGGGTAGCACCTGGATTTCTGTAATTTTTTCCAATATTTTCCCACCTATCTGGCAAAAATAATGCTAAATATTTCACTCCCACATGCTTTGCTTTATTTCTAGGAGGCAAAGTTATTTAAACATGCTTACCCAAATCAAGTGTAATAATTTTTAGTCCAATACATAAAAATTTTCCTATTAGCAATTCAGAAAGCACAGTTTTCCAGACTATATGGTGTTGTTTGATAAGAAAGCAGGAAAGAAGCTATTTTCTGATTTAAAGATAGTTTATCTTCTTTGACAGTTTTCTTCCCAGTTAAAAAAAAAGATGTCTTGGAAAATACTGTCTTCTCAAATTCAGCTCAGATTGTGGTAGGTAGATAAGTATCTAAATATTATTGATCTCATAACTTTTTCTATGTTCTTCAGTGTCAATTAGCAGAAATTAATTTACAGGGTAACACACGCATCACAAAGGAAAGCCTTAAATTTAAAATGCTGCTTGTATGTCGCTGACAAGCTATAGATAAATTTTGCCTATGCTGATGATGAATCTTCAAAGTGTCAAAATACTTTTACTGAAGAAAGGGTTTCCAAACAATCAATATAATCTACTTGTCATGGTCATGATGACTATTTCAAGCAATGCCCTGGTGCACAAATGAGATCATTCATGGAAATGTATTTTTCTGTTTTCTTCCTCTTTCCCACCCTCCTCTGGGTACAGTCAAATGAATTCTTAATTAATGAAATTAAGAATGACACAGAACTCAGATATTTCTTAGAGCACTTAAAGCATCTGGTAACTATTAATACTATTAAGAACTAGACCCAAAGAAGTGATTTTTTTTTTCTGATAGATATTGCTCAATTTTTTATACTTCAACTTTTATACTTTAAGTTTTTATATTTTATATATTAACAATTTTCTATACTTTCATTTTTTGTATTTTANTATACTTTAATTTTTATACTCTTTTTATACTTTTTTTATCCTTTAATTTTTATACTTTAATATTTAAGCAAATAACAGCTGCATAACCATTTTCTTTATTCTTTTTTCAAATTATGAAGACTGACAGTTGGCATTGATGTATTTAAAATAATTATTTGCAGTAATACCATTTATGTTTTTCTTATACTTACTTCAATGTACTTACCTGTGCTTCAGATTAATCTTCACATTATTCTGTGCATGTTTGGTCACATAGTGGTACTGGTTGACATTCAGCTACTGCATATTCTAAGACATATGGGAGCCCTACTGCAATGGGCAATTGGTGCCTTCTTTCCTCTCAGCTAGAAGCTGTTGGAATTCATTAAAGCTGCACTGTCAGATAAATGCCAGATAAATCCACAGCCCTGCATGCTGGAGCACTTGGCCTCCAGGACACCTGCGTGTCTCCTTCTTACTGATGGGGTTCACGACAAAAGGGATGTCACATATCTGGCTTTGAATATGGTTTCATGAACCCAAACAGCTTTGCACAGTTTTTTTGTGGTGGAGATAGCAAAGTTTTTAGGGAGAAACACTGATGCTGCTATTGTCTCCGTTAGGTGTTTTGTACCTGAAGTCACACGGGTAACATGAAATACACAAGTAACAGGAGATACATCTTAGTTGAGGATCAACTAAGATCAATGAAGAGTCACTGAGATTTATTATTATTAGGTATACCTAATAATTTATTTATTATTTACGAGGGTCACAGATGATCAAGAGCATGATGTTGAGCACAGTTTTCAGGGAATGTAGCAGCTGAGAGCCTGCAGTTTGATGATGGGGTGAAGAGGCTGTGGGACCTGTTCCCATACTGCACAATGGTGGGAGGTCAGTTTTATTGCGATTTCATAGAGATGGCAAAACACAGCCAGTCAAAATGCATCAGGATTCTTCTTGCTCCCTACACTTACTGAGAGGAGCACAGGTAGTCTTTTCCCTAAAAAGTTGTTAAGCCTGGTGGTAGCCTATTAAGAGCAGAGCAGCTATTTTCTGTATTTTCTGTAAAAGATAATGCATAAATATAAATGTTTACATTTTCATTGTTTTTTAGTTTGTCAAGTGGTTAAATATATCTGAAACATATTACTGAAATGTTGGCAATAATAGCTGAAAGAGGACTAATTTCCTTAATAACTTAATGAACGTGATAGGGATCTTCCCTAGAAAAGGGCTGCAAAATTTACCCTAAGATATAAAATTACATTCGTTAATTATCACAAGGTTTTCTCTTTTGTGTTGTGTTTGTAATTTCTTTCTAATTCAGTTAAACTTCATGGCCAATGAAGGGACTCATTTTATATGCAGTGAAAGTCTTGGCTCTGAGTTTATAGATTGTCTTCCTCCAAGGGTCGTTTTCCAAATCAGAATTTCAAATAGCTTCATATTAAAGAGAGAATTCGAACTGGTGAGTCTTCCTGTAATTAACTGTGATAACACAGGGGATGTGGAATGCCCTTTAAAACATAGCTGTAGGCTTGCAGCTGTCTTTGTGAGATGTACTACAGTTCAGTCACTGCAGTATGTATTATAATTTAACAGACCAAAAAACATTTTCAAGAGATTGACATGTGATGTGGCAAAATTCAACCAGCTGAGAAAATAACCAGCTCTTCTCAAGCTTTTTTAAAGTTATCAGCAGTCGTGTTGACATTTCTAGAGTCTGGCTAAAAGGCTACAAATTTGACTTTTACTTCCACAAGTGAGGGTTAAAAAGATATAGGAATAGCCAATCAACTTCTATTTAGTATTTCACAGACTAATGCACTAAGATAAAAAAGAATCTAATCAATGATTACAGGAAAATGGTTCCTTTGCCTCCCAGCTTCCTCCTCCACTGCTTACAACTGACTGCCCTCAGCTTGTGCTTCAGTCTTATCAAATCTGTATGGTTTCTCTATTCAGAATAAATAACAGCCTGCAGGATGAACTTGCAATTAAAATGATAGGTGAAGTTGTTTATTTAATTAAAGAAGCACACAGCTGTAACAATAAAATTTGAAAATACCATCCACAGGGAGAGGTAGTATGCTGAGGATTCATAAGATAACATAAGGAGTTCTCACAACAAACTTGGTGCTATTTAAGCCAAAGACATCCTGAGCATGAGCCTTTAAGAGAAGAAAGTATATATGCTTTCCTGAACACTGCAGCGGGAACTTCTCAAAATGGGAGCGGGCTGGTAGCAGAACAAAATGTGTCAAGAGTAGATGGATTAATTGGCCATAACCCACTGCCTCATGAATGCCAGGGGACAGCAGCAATGTTGGAATTGCCTTGAGGTTCTTGCCCTAATGAGGGACTGTGGAATAAGTTTCCTGTCTGCATTTTCCTCACGGGAGTACTTCACCGTCTAATGCTTTGGGAGTTTGAAAAGGCAATGACTGATAATGTCTGACTCAAATTTAGATTCACAGGTAACAAAGCCAAAGCTAAGCCTATTTTTCTACCTCATTTGGATTTATTTCTAATTTCTAGAAAAACCCTCTGAGGAGGTCTATGTTCTATTGCATACTTATGTATAAGGTTATAAATACTGAGGCAGTAATGTTTTCCTTAGAGAGAGGCCAGATAAATTAATAGAAAAAATCATGCTGAGAATTTTCTCCCTGAGATTCCTGAGGTAGTTTTTTCTAACCTGAGATGCTGTCAGGAAAGACACTTTCCTCAGTCGCTCTGTTAGTGCCTTAAAAGAAGCAATGTTGAGGACTGGTCTGCCCACCCATCTGTGTGAGTTTGTTTTTTTTTTTAAATCAGGAGTGTACCCTGCATTTTTGAGATAGCACTAGTCTCTGATCTGAAGTTTAAATTTCTGTGTGGAAAGAAAGAAAATAAAATGTCATAGATACTGTCTCATTCAGATATTCGTTTCAGAAGAATATCTAAAATTAGTTTTCCCCCTTATTTTATTTTATTCACTTCAGGTCCACAGTTGCAAAAATATTTATACGTAGACTAGTAACTTTTTGTTTTGTTTCCCTTTTTCTTTTCCGTCTTTTGAATCCCTTATACCCTTTTTATTCATCAAAATGCTGTCATAGTTATGATTAATTGCAACAATGCATTTTTTCCTCTGTTGCACAATGTTTTTAGTATTAAAATATACTTGGTTGGAATAACAACAATGTAATTACGTATTTCCAATATTTATTGGAATAGTTATACCTTTTAATGACAATTTTCGGAAAAATTGGACATATGTATGCACAAAAGTAGTACTTACAAAATAATGCAAGGAAATTAGGTTTTATTCTGCATCACCATGTTTGGCAAGTTTATTATATAGAAAATACTTAAGAAAAAGTTACATAAAATAAGCTTTCTGAAACACAGTAATTTGTATAAAAGAATCATAAAGAAATATTTCTGTCTTTCCACTTCCTAATGTGGCAAGAATAACAATCTATGGGGATTTTTTAAGCTTCTATTTGGCTTCAGTTTATTATTTGGCAACTTGCTGCTGTTATTTCTTTGTTTGTTTGATTTGGTTTGATTTTTTTGTTTGTTTGTTTGGTTTAGGATTCTTTGTGGGGTTTTTTTGACTGAACCATTAGGACTTGACAAAGCAAAGCATAACTAATAGAAAATATTGCAACTCTGGAAGAATAAACAGATCAATTTCTTAAAGAGTAAGACAAACCCTGCAATGCATTATCCATTACTGTTCTGATATCTCTTACAATTTATCATTGTGACAAAAGTACAAGCTATCTTTATTTTTCTGACCTGTGAACACTTTCTACACCTAGTTCACATCTTAGTCTGTGCAAACTGCAAGCACTGCAGAACATGGAATGAAACGTTGGTGTCACAGAAAAGACTAGTAAAAAATTACAGGAGATTCCATGATACTTAAATGTTGTGGTTCGTTATGTTATTTTCCTAAGTTGTATTTATATTAAGTTTATTGTAAAATGGTTTCTCCCGTTATCCCCCTATGTACCCTTTAAGTTGGTCCACTCCAGGTTCCCTGTTTTCCTGCTACAGACTTGTTTACCTCCCTAAGCCCCTCCCATCCTTCTCGAACCTTCCTTGTCAATCCTCGAAGCCCCAACCCCTCCAAGTTGTCTGTCACCTGTGGTCACGTCCCCTGTTCTAGAAAGTTCTGTGTTTCCCCGGGTCTGGTTGGTTTGTTTGAATTGTACCCCTCCCACAATGTACCCTATTGGTCCTTTGGATGTGTATCCCCGCCTGCCGGGCCTCCCCTGGTTTTCCTCTATTGGTTGATGCTTGTACCCTCCCCTGGGGGGAGGGCCCCTATTTAAGTTGTTGAACAACCGTTCTGTTTGCCTTTGGTCGCTTCCCTCCCTGAGTTCCACACCTTCCCTGTACCTTGCCGTGAATAAATCCTTCTCCCTGGAAGCCTCCAAAGGTCTCTCTCTCAGTCCTTCGTCTGGTGCAGTTGCGTCATCGCATCGTTAAAGGCACAAGGCCTTTACTGGGACTTTGGGTCACTCAAGAACCCGAAGACCAGCCACACCTGCCGCTGCGCCCATCACATGGGCTAGCTGGGGGACACACTCGAGGCGGTGTGAGGCGGTGGGCTGCGACACTTAAAATACTTGAAAATTGAAAACTTCAGCGAGAAAGATTGTAAATGGAGGTAAATGGAACTGCAATCTAAGTGCAGAGACCTTTTCAGCATAGAGGCTTTTCAGCTGCATCCCTGGAAAGAGCCCTCTAACCCCCTTCTTTGAGTGGAGGTGAGAGTCTCTCTGCCATCTCCAAATGTACCATTTCTTTCACCTATTAACAGGGCTGCAATATGTGCTGACTACTCTCTGGCTTGAGAAAAATGTGTTTTACTTTTTCTATCCCTTCCAATCTTATCAATTTTCATATTACCAAATCACTGCAGAAGAGGGAGTGGAAAAGCACTGTGGAAGAAAAGAAACATCTCTGTGAGAAAAGGGAACTTAGAATCTGGGGAAAGGTGACTATTGGTTTTGAGTCAGAAAGGGGAAAAAAACCTTTCCCCCAGAAATCAATCGAAATTTTCTTTAAATTCCTCACTTCCTTCTTATTAGGACCCTAAAATTCATCTTTTTTCTTGCATGACACACCCAATTCATCACATATGGGTGGGTGTGTGTGTGTGTGTTTTCACAAAAATCCACTGGCATGCATGTATATACTACTATATATCTCCATTATTATCACTAAATATCCCAATGTGAATTACAAGCACTTCTATAATTTCACAAAATGAAATCAATGCTTTTCATAAATTGGTACCTTAAGTTTCAGCCAAGAACAACTGTTAATTAAAAAAGATATTTTTGTGATTGAGTTAAGGATTTTATCATAGGTTATAGAGCTCCTAATTTTCCTTGATGGTCTCTTCCAATGACTCATACCTTATTTGTACTTGTATTAATTGCTCAATTTTTAAAAATTTGAAACACAAATTTTCTAAAGCCTTGAAAGCCCTATTCATACAAAACTGGACATCCTTTTGCTTTTAAGTGTTTGTTATCCAGGTATTCAGAAATACATAAATGCCTAAAGATGTAGTCTGAATAGATCACAGTCTGAAAAGTATTGAGGTATAAAGGCAGAACTGTAGCATAAGCTGTGAAATAGGCAGCTATCATGTTTATGCATTTCTGTCAGTCCTACTGTGAATTGCTAAATGCTTTTGAAATCTAGTCTTGAAAGCCTAAACTTAGGTTTTTTTAAGAAGAATATTCCTAAGGGAAGCATTATAGAATTTTAGTGTATCTCCACAGATCGTGAATATATAATACATGACTTTGTGATCCTCATACTTAGTCCAAAGTAGGTATTTTTTAATTTAATACTTTTAGTTTGTTAAAGATCAACAACCTTACAGATTAGGTTGCCTTTTAATTTTTTATCACAAAAATACAGATATCGGACTGTTATGCAGTAACTGACTTACAAGCTACTAGCAGAGCATTGCTATAAGCAAGATAATAGGCATTTGTCCCCTAAGGTCAATTTTTACAGTGTTCATCAGTTCTAAAATCCAAATATTCTAGTTAAATTATGCAGCAATTATTCCAATGGCTAAAGAAACTATTTCTTATCTGCTGCTGAGGTTTGCAAATTTAAAACAAAATTGATACTCTCATGGCAAGTTTATTTTCATACAAAGAGGATAAGCTTTGGCTGTTTTAGGCCATTTATTCAAAGAAAGAATTTATGGAAATATCTTGTCCTCTCCATTAATGTTTCAAAGTCTTAGAATGCTGGTAGAGAAGATCTGAAATACAGCAGGACATATCCTTTGCCTTAATTTCTCTCTTTTTGATTCCCACCTTCCCTTTCTCTGACAGAGGGGAAAAAATAATTAGTAATATATAAGAGTATGGAGACTGATGAGTCTTTTTCAAAGACTGTCAACACAACACATGTTCTAAGGAGAACATTCCATATCTAAGCACAAAATCTCTTCTACCATAGTTTATTGGGATCCTCATGGATTCCAACTCCAGTATACTTTCTGCCCCCTGCCAGCGTACAAAAAAAACACTCAAATGCACTTTAAATCAGAGATAATGAGAAGCTTCTGCAGAGAAAGATAGAGTAGGAACCCAGAAACTGACTCTGGAGTGAGGAGGCTAGTATTAAGAACAATATCATTTGGGAACAGTATCATTTTGGGAGCTGGTAAAAGAAGAAGTCTGAGATCAAAGTAGCAAGCTATCATAGACATGGGGGAAAACAGGCAAACCAGTGCATTAAAAGGTTTGACTGTCAAAGAAAGAAATTCTGAGAAGTCTTCAACAGGATGACAAGCTGGAAAGGACAGGCAAAAGAGTGCAGGGAAGAAGCAGAAGGAGTAGAATAACAGGTTCAGCTGGAACGGGCAATAAGAGCTCAAATTCAGTGAAGGATACTTTCCAAGATCTAATGGAAGTCTGTATCCTGGAGCAGACATCTAGGTTCTTTTAGTTTACTATTATCATGTTGACAGTAGCACCTGAGAAAAGTATGGAAAAATCATGGATGAAGAGTCAAGTTGTGTTTCCTACATCTCAGCTGTAGGGTGTAACAAACACAGCACAGTCTGATGTGTCCCATAGCTCTACTGACACATCTTTCTGGAGACTGAACAGATTCTAAACCTACTGATGACTTATTTCTGGGTCACTACCAGCCCCAGGAGCATATTTTTGGAGTCTTGTTCCCATTTTAATTTTCTTAGAAAGAAACAACCCAGACTGAAAAGCTATCAAGAAATGTGAGGCAAAAGTAGCATGGTCTGTGCAAACTTCATGAGACTTTTTGTACCTTTGCATCACATACCTGTATCACCACACAGATTGATCAGACCTGTTGCTGAATTCAGCTGTGTAATGAACAAAACTGACCTCTAGAGCCCCAATTTCTTTTATTATAGAATTAAGATTATGCTACTGTGAATGGGAAAGACTGAACTCATAAAAGCAACGATAAGAACTGAAAGATGAAAAATGTGGAAAATAAAGAGAGGAAAGTAAATGGGAAATATTCTTACATGAGAAGATAAGATATGGGGGGAAAAACTGTGGCTGAAATAACTTGAAGAAAAAATCTATAAGCTTTTAAAGGTACACAAGGAATAAAGAAATGTCATGAATACTTCAACAAAGGAAAACATAGTAAATTGTAAATTGTGATACAGAAAAAAATGAAGCAAATACTTTTACTCAGGGTTTGGAAAGAAACACAGTGCTTTATTAACAACATTTTACAGGGATGCAATGAAATCTATTGCTATCTGAGGACAATGTTAAAAAAATCTATTAGAATTATGTAGTTTTACATCAACAGACCTGTATAACATTATCCCCTTATTTTTAGTAAGTTGGCTGAAGGAGTTTCTGGACTTTTCGTACTCCTATTATATTAATTAGCAAATCAAAGACATTCTAAAGCGTTCAGAAATTCAAGTCTTCTCCAATGGGAAATTGTGGATATTTATGTCATGCAAGGAAGAGACATAGAAAAGCTAGCATGGAATAAAAATTAAAATGAAAATAATATAATCCAGGTCAATTGATACATTTAAATGGTAAAAAAAAACTCTTGCAGTCAAGTCAGATTCAGTCTTCGGTGAGATTAGAACTTTGTTTGGTAAATTTAGTGCACAGATAAAATTTTTATGAGGCTTTTGACTTAGCTTCTCTTATCCTTTAATTAGCAGATAAATGATAAACAGTACAACAAAGCATATATTAAAAGGACAGATAATTAGATAATTGATTAGTTGCAAAAACAACTGGCAATAAAGATTTCTTATTAAATAGAGGCTGTTTATAGGATTAAATAGTGTAAACCCCCATGTTTCTAAGTGTGATTCAGAAGTATGTATTACATAGATAATTTTGAATGAAGTATTTATGTAATCTCATGAAGACATTGCAATCTCTATGAAAGCTCATGAAGGTTTGTGTAACTCATAGACAAAAGTAAGACAAAGGGGAACAAATCAGGAATAGAAAAATATAATTATTTTACAGAGGAACAAAAATTCTTTCCTTCTACATCATTTAAAGCCAAAATTCAATATGTGTTGCACAATGAAAAACCATTTACTCATAGTTGAAAGTCTGTAAAAGAAGCTCTGGGTCCTTACAGAAATAAATTATTAATTCCCAGTAAAATATAGAAACTACATGGTTTAATGAAACCTAGAAGGAACAAGCAAGGAGGAGGAATAATGCAAAGCAGTGGTGATTTTCTGCCTCTAGATAGCACTGGTGAGATTGATACTGGCAGGCTGCCTCCTGTTCTGCATACTTCTGCATACTGCACAGAGTTCATTTTTTAAATGCAGCTGAAAAAATCTGAGACTGAGACGGTATAGGAAAAAAAAGCTGCAAAATTATTCCAGGCGGCAAAAAATTCAGGTGAATGAGGACTTAAAAAAAAGTCCACATGGCAGGTAGCTTGATTGCAGTGTATAAGTTCCCTCACAATATACTACAGAAGTCTTTAATCTAGCAGGGAAAGATGGAAACCAGCAGTTAGAAATGGAAGGCAGGAAAATTCAAAATAGAAATAAGATTTAAAAATTTAACAGCACAGGTAAATAGCTGGAACAAACTCCCAAAGGGAATGGTAGATTGTTCATTACCTGGTGCTTTCAAATCAAAGTTGGGCATCTTTTCAGAAAATGGGCTTAGTCTCAAGTCGCTGAAAGAAATATGATGTCCTGTAAAATGCAGGACATATGTGACTAGATGATCTAATGGTCTCTTTTGGCCTTAAAATCTGTCAATCAAAAGTAAAGCTGTAAAATATTGCTGGTCAAAATTGGATTGTAACCCTCCTTCTACCACACAATATGCCTGGATTATAAAATCAGTCAATTCAAAATGTCTGTAAGCAATTGCTGACATTGTCTGGTCAATGTTTGGTGCTTGGATCTCCATGTTATATTCTTGGTTACCGACGGTTACCAAATAAAAACAATGCAGAGAATTTCCTGGCATCTTTATCTGAATTAGCCTCTGGGAATTTCAAAGTAACAGATCTTAACTTAAAGTCTATAACCAAAGCAGTGATTTTTGTACTCTCAAGAAGGTATAGAAAGATTTCATTGAGTAAGACATGAAAGTATACATTACATAATGACAGTTTAAAGACCAAAAAGTCTGTCAGTTGGGTTGTAGATGATTTTGTTCAATGATCAAGGCAATGAATCTATGGATAGCGTAGACTTACAGAAGTCTCTGTAAAACACGTGCTCAAAATCAAAAATAATGATGTTGCCACACTTCACAGTAAATTTTTTACTTGCAAGTAATACAGGCCCACCTTTGTTGGATTTCACACTGCCCTGGTCATAATTTGAGAAATGTCCTCTTCTCCAAATCTTCACAAATTGTAGGTCATAAAGAGAGAAGTATTAAATGTATCCTATTACACTATCTGGAAAAATGTAAACTAACTATATGTGAACTAATGAGAAGTATACAACATCCATTTGTTGTGCTTGTCTTCTGGACAGAATACTCTTGGGATCAAATTCAGCTTCCCAAAGAAGGGGATCAGCTGAATGGACTAATACAGTTTTACAGCTCCATCAAGAGTTAATGTCTTCCATCTTGCTCAGACATGAATATAAGGTAAGCTTTAAATTATTTCTCCGCAATGGATATTATCCATTTTTTATGCAGATAAAATTAGATACAGAAAATCTGTACCTATCACCTTGTAAGGGATTTTTGCTGCCATTCATTTGTCTAGAAATCAAGTTATTAAGTGACAACAAACAATTGTTTCTTTTTCATCCAAAAATTATGCTATTTTTAATGTATCTTTGCATATAGTTGAACATTTTTGCTGAAATAGCAAATTGCATTTATGCAGCAGTATTACTGACACTGGGTCTGTTATTCAAATTCAAATATTCTAGCAATTTTCTCTTAAAAAGGTGATGGTACACCTGGCAGGGAGCCTAAGGAGATGTAAGAATTGTCCTATACTCTCTTTTCAGAACAATCAATCAAATTATGGCAGGTACCCACGTAGAGGCAACATAGGCTGTTAGCACACATAGCAGATTTTTGAGATGTTCCCTACACAAGTACAGGAGAGAGGGCTGTGAGGCAGTGGTTCTTTGCAGTACCAGAATAACAAGAGCTTTTTATTGTTCATTAATCAAGTGCAATCTCAGTTTTTATCACTAAAATAATTCTAAGTGTAGGGAATTTACTTCAGAGGATTTTTGGGTTTTTTATTTTGTTTTCTTGGGGGTTTGTTGGTTTGTTTTTTAACATGTTTTACTGCTTTTTATAGCTTGACAGCCTTATCTATGCTTTGTTCGAAATAGGTCTGATTGACTATGAATAAAACTTGAGAAATTTCTTTGAATAAACAGCATAATATCTTAAAATGTTTTGCATCTTGACAGGCTGGAAGAGAAGATTTTTCCCACCAGTTGTTTTCTCTAATAATTTTTCTCTTCCAAAAGATATTTTGACTCATTTGTTAAAATTCATTTTGTTTACTTTTTCATCATGATCATCCCAAGACTCCTGGTGCCAATACAGAAGATATAGTATGAGCAAGGAGTATGGGTATCATGTGAGAGCTAAGAATAATAAAGCATTCCCTTAGAGGTTCAGTTCCTTGGAAGACAAAATCTTGAGAAGATGACATGCAAGTCTTCAATTACACATTTCTAGATTGCATAGATTTGAACACATCTAAAATGCATAAACCATTACATGTTTAGAAATGCACAAGATAAAATTAGTTTCATGTAATCTGTTATCTGGGTACCACAGAAACCTCCCCTCCGCTTCCTTTTACTGATCCCCTCTTCCTACATGTCCTACAACAAATGGATATGTGTTCTGGTTTATCAATAAAAAATTAATAATTCAGCCTCCTTTTGCCTTTTCTGAATAGAAGAAGCCAAGGCAGTGTCAATTATCTGCAGCCACAATGCAAGCTGCTTTCTTTTGTTGTACATTTTCCATTAATACCTCTAAACCAACCTTTTGTTTAATTTGTTTTATGGCAGCACTTTAAGTAAGGACTTCAGCTCTTAGAGACATACACTGCAAGATGACAAGAATTACATGCTTCAGACCAAAATATTAATGATGTTATGTAAGAAACTCACATAACCAGTTTTCCTTAGCAACAGCATGCACACCCTTGAAATTAGACTTTAATGGCTGAGCGTGGAAAAGAACAATGGAACATGCTGCATTCCCCATCTTTATTCTAACAATCACTGAACAACCTAGCCCTCCTTTGATATCATTCTTCTCCCACATTCATTTTGAAAATGACATTATGCAGGAGAGGGAGAAACAGGAAGCAAAATAGAATTCTAATGAAATTAGTGTTCCCAGTTTCCTGGTATGCATAGTTTTTATTCTCATGGTGGATGCATTACAACAGTAGAAAGTGAAACCTCAGAAGAATAAGTCTTCTATTAGGAGCAATGGTAATATTTTATCCTAGGCAGCCTCCAAGCATAGACATATTGGTCTTGCTCAATATAAGTAAGGGGCACAAAAGCCAAGCACAAAAGCCAAGCACAAAAGCCAAGCAAAATACCAAGCCCTAGTGCTCCTTCTTGCCTTTTAGGTTGTTACCATTACAATGTGATAAAATATACTCATGAGGGAATTAAACACATAATCTTATAGGAAATAATATCTGGTTTGCCTTGTTCTCAGGTCCCAATGGGTTAATTTGTTTGCTTTAGCTCAGGAATGGAAGAAAGACTTGCATTTGAAAAAGCAGCAGGAAAATATTCTTCTGGATAGTTACAAAAGTAGCACCAGTGAGTAATCACTCAAAAAATTATGTTGTGAGACCTCAGTGTTCCTGGGTATCTCTATCTGCCAACAAGCATTGACAGGCTGCAAATGCACTTGGTTTGAGACCTCCCTCTGGAGAGCACAAGTCATCGTCTAGCTCCTCCACAGATATCAATCTTTATCCCTGAGTCCTTGGCATGTTACACTGTGCACACAGCCCCGTAATAGTAAAGCCATGACCCAGGGAAGAGACTGTTCAGTGAGGGATATTAAAAAATCTCCAACTATTTCTGAAGATGCAAATTCTGTGTCTATTACTAAAGTAAAGAGATTCAGTGAAAACAGAAATTTGAATTCCAAAGACATGCCACCAAGTGCTGCAATGCCTGTGCTGATGCTGTAGTCCTGCATATAGGGAGCTGCTGAGTAGCAGAAGAAAATAGAGCTGTCAAATCACTTCCTGTTTTTAAAATAGTACATTTTGCTATTTTAATATCTCAGGAAGCATGAAAATGAAGATAAAAATGCCCACCTACTGCACATGAAAAATGTCTCTCGCTTGTTCTGACAATCAGCATTTTAATATAGAGATTTGAAAAATCCCAAACCTGAAAAAAAAGGTCAGAGAAGGAAATACTTTCATCTGTGTCCTAATATGCTTAAGTTGTAGAATATTGCAATATTTAATTTTCAGTTTTAAATGGCACAACAAGACTTCCAGTCATATGGGGAAGTGCTCACCTGCTCACCTGTCCACCTCCTGGATCCTGAAGAATTTGGATTTCTCCTCCCACTTCTTTACTACACTTGTGAAGGCAGTAGTAAGTAACATGAAGGTTCACAGCTCTTTTGCTGTGTTAGTTGGATGTACCTATACATTTCTACCTGCTTGCCCTGACAGAGGCAACATAAAACATGTTGTCTTGCCTATAGTTGGTGAAGTAACACTGCAGAAGAAAAACAGGTCTGGTGATAATACCAGTTCTTTAAAATGAAAAAAAAAATTGTGCCTCTTTCTTAGTCAGACTGGTATTTTTTGGGTGCCCAAATTTAAACTCTTCAGACTTTGCAGATACACTAAATAATGCAGCTACTTAAAATGTCACATTTCACACTGTCAGAATTAAAAGGTTCCTGCTAGTTTTGAACTTTGAGATCTGCACTTTCAAGAATTATTGAATTACCTCTGCACAATCTCTAATTTAATGCTCTTAACTTAAAAATAAAAACTTAAGCACTTTTTCTCACGTCTGTATCTTGAGACATAGTTGCAGTATAAAAAAAAAAAGTGTTTTTTAAAAGAAAGAGTCAAACTCACAAGGAGCTTCAAATGTTAAAAATCCCTAAAAAATTAAAACCATCTGTCCTCAATGTCAGAAACCCCCATGAATCTTTAACAGTATAGAGCATTGTCTATGTCCACAGCACGTATGTGGTAGGCACTTAAAAATTGCCATCATTGAAGCCTTGGAAATACACTGAGGATGCCTACAATAAAGGTTATTTTTTGCAGATAAGTGTTAACTGCATTTTTGAAGGGCAGAGAGGAAAAATTACAAAGCTAAGCTTAAAAATATGTCTGAAGACACAGCCTAGCTCAGTATATAATCAGGCTGAAGAGGACATGGATAAGTCATAGTCTGGGACATTCCCAGACATTAGCAATGTCCTGATGTTCTTTAGGAAAACACAATGCAGACCTTAAGACTACAAAGAGAGAACTGTAACTGTTTTTCTGAATTCACAAAACCCACAAATATGAAGCTACATGGACAGTTTTTGCAATAACAGGAGACCAATTGAAAGTTATTCCTGAATTGTCTGAATTCTCTCTGTGCAGTCTACTTTTTGTAAAGATCCACATTAATTGCAAGCCATGCAAGAAAAAAAAATTGGGTGTATTGGGAGACAACTGTATAAGGAAAGTAATATTTGCCAAATGGGAAATTGAAATTGACAATGAACTTATTTATTCTGAATAATAAAAAAAAAGGACTTATAACATTTTGGCAAAACTTCTTTTAAATCAAAACAAAACCAAAAACTCACTGACTTTTCTAGTCTCTTGAGTCATTTTCATGTGCAGTTTAGGTTGAATAAACCATATATATAATGCTGGACTTTCAGATGAGGGAAAAAAGCTATCCCCAGAACTATAAAGGAAAAAGATTCGGCGCTACAGATCATTGCATTGAAATTTCAGGGCTCTGACACTTCTTTAGCAAGAAAGAAAAAGCTTGCAAACAAACAGGAAAACAAGTTAATGTATCTCCAGGGTATTCTTCTAAAGAAAATGAGAAGAGAGGCCTTCCTGGTGATTCATCTTCATTATACTTTTATTTAGCTGGTCTGGATACAGTATCATACAGTATGACAAACTAGCACTCGCCTTTATTACTTCAGCACACAAGTTTTTCTCCCCTCCATACAGAGACTGTACCAATGTAATTATGGCTACAGTCTCAGGTGAAAAATAACTAAATATAAGCATTGTGTTTTCACATATGTATTCATCAAAAGAAAATTTAAAAATATTTTTTCTTCTGTCAATATCCCCCTACAAAAGCAAAGTTCAGTTCATATTAGGAAAAAATATGTAAAAGAACAAAAGACCAAAAAGGGTAAATTTACATATATGGGATTAGCACTGCAAGCTGTGCCCTGAATGGCAATCCATTCAATGCCTTTTGATGTGATATTCCCAGCTCATGAAGAGCTGCAATGCTGTCTATACTATCCTCTCTTTCCTTAGCTTCAATAATTTGCATTTTAAATAACACTTCACAGGGCCCAAGCTCCTTTATCATCAGGATCACAAAACCCCAGTGTAAAAACTGTGCAAAATACCTTCCTCCAAGCTTCCTGGGGAAGCTGCTGTTCCAAAAGTTTCACCTTTAAGGCAACCAGCTATAGTTCCAAGGCTGTCATCCAGCCGTGGAAACTATCCCAGCACCAGAAACTTGGACTTTAATTGTTTTCGCAAAAAATATTTTTTCTTCAGAATTTGTAACCCAAAGACACCTCTTATATTTAGTACCAGTTTTTTTGCTAGAAGACAGCTCAGTAAATTTATTCCATGGCCATATGTTACTCCTTATAAGAACACTAGTTTCCTCTAACTTCATCCTTGCCAATATCTTGTTAAAAGACAAAAATATTAAGATATAAATCTTTCCTCAAACACTGACAATCAAGAAAGTGGTTAATTAATCTTTGAGAAGAATCTGCTTTGTTTAGCTCTTCCCATGCCTGTACTTAGTTTTTCATTTCTTCAGTTTTTTCATCTGTAAATGTTCTTCAATCCAGGGACTCTGTTAGTCAGGTTCTTTTGCATGTTCCTCCAGATATATATTCCATGATGTATGCTTCTAACTCTTTTAAAATCCAAACTGTAGCTAGTTCTATCATGTGAATAATTTATAAATTCTGTATCAGTTGAACTCTGAAAATGCTGAGCATATTTATAAATACATTCCACATGAAAAGCAGTATTTTTCATTGGGATATTTGCATTTTCTGATTTACTCAGATGCTTATATGCATATGTACATTTGGTGGATCTGAGCCTTTCAGGTCCATATGGCTAAAAACAAATAACATATGAGCTGAAGACTCATAGCCTGGTCTTCAAGTTATTGACTAAATTCCAAAGCTGTTAGAAAAACTATAGAAAGACAAGCTTCTGCCACATTCAGACATTATGTCCTGCTAGATATTTACACTGGCTCAGCCTATTGGTAGATTTATATCTAGTTTTATTTGCCATCTTTTGTGATTTCCCAGATAGTTGAGAAAACAAGCACACACGTATGCACATAAAACCAGGAAATATGTAATAGATGTAAAAATTGTGATTTGAAGAGCTTACTTCATTCTTTCTTGTTTTGCTGTTCGTTGTAACCCGAAAGTACTGTCATAAATTTTTTTAAGTGCATGCATCTGCTGTGTGTGAAAAGAAACATTAGAGGTATTAACAAAACTATACAGTTTTAAGAAGAAGGTACGCTTGATTGAAAATACATAAATAATTTTAATCTTCCTTGACTAGAATCATTTAGGTATTTGGTTGTGGAAGAGGAAATAAATCAAGCTGCCATACGAAGAATTCAGGGTACAGAAGATGAAGGAAATAGATCAGCAGAATCATCAGCAACAGCCCTATAATGAAATTGTGACAATGAATGGGACTTCTCTGTGTCACTAATGGTGAACCACAGCAACTTCCTGGAAGACAATTCTGTGCAACTGCTGAAAAGCAGTCAGCAGCCACTCCTCTTGTGTTCAGACACAATGTCTTTCACAATGCATATATCGTGCCAATAATGAAAAGCACCAAAAGTGTCCTTGGTTTGGTGTGCTCTTAAGATTACATGTGACTATATGAAGTGGCTTTATGGAATTCAGTCATCCATTTCAAGCAGAAGATAGCTATAATTTAAGACATTCGGTATACACACATTATTACTGTCAAATATCTATGGCTAGAAAGGACCTCCTCCTTCAAAGTGTCTTTAATGACATGACATCAGGTAATTGACATGATGCTTTAAGTGCTCTCCAGCTGAAGGCACTTTGGAGAAGAAATACTGTTATGAATTAATCATCCTCAGGTTGATGTTTTATCACTGTCAGATTGTCTGTGGCTGATCTCTGAAGATAGTCTCCGTCCACAGTACTTAAACAAGGAATTAGATTAATAGGTAACCGAGAACAGAACTGATTTGTATGTTGAGTTTCTGAAGGAAGGAAAAGGAGATTGATTTTTTAAGAAAGTAAAGACACTTCACACTTGATTAAAAATTTGTTTCTTTGTTGATCAAATGCAGTTTTATAAACACTGCTTCTTCTAATTCATTAGATCAGTAGTTGTTATTTGTCATACAATGATAACAATTGCAAACAAGATAATGTGAGTGCAATAGAATTGATTGAGTGCTTAATCATAGGCAACTTCTCTCAATATATTTGTATTGTACTCATGTTCATATCAGGCACAGAAAAAGAAAAAATAAGTAAAGTTGAGGAAATCCATAACAATATTTCAGCAACTCATCTCAAGCTAGTGGCTCTGAATGAGAATAGATTAAATCCTTTAGTTATGATTTGAATTCAAATTAACCCATTTTGAAATAATCTGGTATCATTTACTTGTATTTAACATTTTGTTAATTTGATAGTGACTGCATTTTAAAAATCACTCTGTTAATTTAATCTTTTAAAAGGAAAAAATTCTGAGGAAAAAATTCTATAAATCTAGGCGACATTAAGTATAAAACAGGTTTATGTTCTACTTACTTTTGAATTATCTACAAAGTTTTAAACTCTTAAGAAATTTAGTGAAAAGAAGGTGAAGATTTTGTTCAATTCCTGTATTACAAGCTTATCAGAAGCTTAGAGTACAGCTAAGTTCACTTTTATCTGACAAGAAATATTCTGAAAAAAATGTATGGATTAAAATAATATTTAATTCCCTGTATTTTAACCATATAAAGCATGAGTAAACACAGAACCCCCTGAGAAATTTTATGCATTTTTACATTAATTTATGAATGAAGTTTCTTAATAGGCCTGCTTTATATTCCTTTGTTTAAAAGTCTGCTTGGTAGGATTTGTACTTTTATATAGAATTTAAAATTCACTGTCACAAATTCTGTTAAAAAATAATTTCTGTAAGAGTGCTTTCTGTTGAAGTTTAATCCAAATTAGAGAGTTATTTATTGCTTGAATGCCTTAAATAACCAAGTGGAACAGAGCTGCAGATCTTTAAGGAAGCCTTCCATAGACTTCAGGGTTAGCAATTACCAGGAGGAAGAAACTGGGCAAGGGAGGCAGGAGACTGGCTTAGCTGAGTAGGCAACTGCTCTGTTAAACTAAAGAGAAAGAAGTAAATGCACAGTTGAAGCTAGGATAGGTGATATGGGAAGAGTATAGAAATGAAGTACAACTGTACTAGGTGAGGAAGACCAAGGCAAAGCTAGAACTGAATCTGGTAGGGGATGTAAGGAATAACAGGAAAGGCTTCTACAATGTGTTACCCAGAAAAGGAAGGACAAAAACAATATAAACCCCCTGATAAACAATGCTGGTAAATCGGTAACTGGGTAAGGAGAAGGCTGAGGTGCTCAATAACTCTTTTTGCCTCTGTCTTCTCTGGAAACCTCTCTTCTCACACCTCTTGTGTGGATGGACAGCAGGATGGAGAATGGGGAGAAAAGGGCTCACTGTAAGAAAAAATCAGTACATAAGTCTATAGAACCTGATGAGATTCATCCTGGAGTCCCAAGGGAATTGGCTGATGTAGCTGCCAAGCCACTCTCCACTATATTTGAAAAGTCATGGCAATCAAATGAAATCTCAGATGGTTGGAAAAGGGAAAGTATTATACCTATCTTTAAAAAGGAGGACCCAGGTGTGGGAGATGGATGCCCAGGGATGGACAGCGAGGTGACCCTGGTTGATAAAGAAGTGGGCATCAATCTGAGACCATGGGAAACAGGATGTTAAAGGAAGACATCTGGATAAGATATGGAAAGGAGACTGGAGATAGTGGAATGGTTATGTTAATGTAGTAGAGTCAAATAAGGTAATGTTCCTAGTTGTTGTTAGTGATTGGAGAGTAACATGTATGTATGAGGTCATATAGTTGTTCATTGGCTCACAGCCCTATGGAAACTCTGTCATGGTAACCCCATTGAAGGGTCTTCTGAGGTTCTATACTGTATATGGCTTCTCATTTTGTTGGCACATTTTTAAATTGTTTTCTGAGCACCCTCAGTCATTCCCGTCTCTATCCAATTGCCACCCCAGTTGGTCCAAGGCAAGTTGCAACACCGACGACACCCTGGGAACTCTGACCTCTCAGCCTCTGTGCCTGGGAAGATCATGAAGAGATCCTAGAAACTCTGCTAATGCTCATGGAGGACAGGGAGGTGATTCCAGAAACCCAGCACAGCTGCACTAAGGGCAAGCCCTGCCTGGCCAACGCTGATGGGGCAACTATATGTTCTCAGAGGACAAGGGGAAGGCTACAGTTTTCACTCATCTGGAATTCTGTAAAGCTTTGACACAGTTCGCCACAACATCCTTCTCTCTAAATTGGAGAGATGTGGATTGGATGGATGGACTGTTCAATGGATAAGGAATTGGTTGGATGGTCACATCCAGGTGGTGTGGTCAACAGCTCAAAATGCTGGTGGACATCAGTGACAAGTATTGCCTTTCAGGGTTCTGTACTGTGACTAGTTCTATTTAATATCTTCATTAATGGTACAGACAAAAGTCCACTCTTAGCAAATTTCTTGATGAAAATCCCATATATGGAAATGTTCAAGACCAGGCTGTGTGGAGCTCAGTGGAAAGTGCTCCTGCCAATGGCAGCAGGTCAGAACCGGATGATCTTTAAGATACTCCCTTCCAACCCAAACCATTCTATGATTCCATGATTCTATGTGGAGGCTGAAAGCCCCTCAGAGAAAGAGCCTGCCTCTCTCCTATGGAGGGAATGCCCTTATGCACCCCCTCCTCATAAGTTATAAGGCTTCCCCTGGCATGCCTCCCTGTTTCATGTAAACTGTTTGTAACCTATTGGTCCTTCCCCCTTTGTTCCACCCCTGTGCCCTCAGAGATTCGTTAGTTGTTCTACCCTGACCCCTGGCTCTCCTATATCAGCCCTGCTCCCCCTGCCCCTTTTGAGCCATTCCATCCCTGGACCCTTCGAGAAGGAGTAAACTCCGCATTGGATCACCACACATGGCTCCCATCCCTCTCTCCATCGTTGGCCGAAGCAGGGCTCTCACAAAAGAGCTGAAATCCCTCTCCTCTCGGAAGCGAGAACCCCCAGGACGTCTTTCCAAAGATGCTTCTCTGGAAAGTTGCGGCACCCACGCGTGCCCCACACCCACCGGCTGCTTCCCGCCGGTGCTGCGCCACCACCGAGATAATTCTATTAAAATTCTTCTTGTCATTTTCACTTCCCTGTTTTCATAGTCTTACCATGTCCAGACTTCACTACAATTCTCAAATTATGGATAAAATTATCTTTAGGAAAAATTTGGTTTATAACAGTAAATAAACAGTTCTCACCTCAGTCTAGGCAACTGCCTTGAAATGCTCATGAAGAAACATGACTATTGCAACTGTTATAAATGAGAGACAAGAGTCTCGATATTTAGCAAAATTTAGATTGCTTTATTTGTTATAGACAGAGCAAGCACCGCGCTGGGGGAACGTGAGGGGTCACCGCCCAGTCGACATCCCACCGAACCTGGTTTGTAGCTCCTTTTTGTAGTATGGTCTCCCGTTGTAATTAATAATATTTATGTTCTTTGCTGTCCCAATTTTGCTGAGTAAGCAGTGGTGAATAAACATTCTCCAGGAGATAGACTAAACATATACAAATTCACCAGGCTTCCAGGTGATAATCAATCACAGATAACCATCTGGTCCTGGTAGATAACCTCCTGAGAAGTTTTGGAGGTCTGGCTCTTGAGGTACACAAAGGCAGGAAGGGCTGTTGCAAATTCTGATTTTGCAAGCTGGTAGCCAATACAAATTATTAGGAAAAACATACCATAATATAACACAACATAATATAAGATAAGATAACATAACAAGGTGATTTTAAACAGAATGATTTTATCATATAATTTCCTTTATCTAGTGTCCATGCTTCACTTCAGAGTTTGGTATTTTGGTTTATACAAACCCCAATGCTTCTGTGATTGACTCGAATCTTTTATCAATTATCACACAACCATATAGATTGCTAAATGAAAATATGGCCTTTTTTACAGATAAGTCTGGCAGATACAAAAAAATATTTCAATTAAGTAGTAAAGGAAATACACTTCCCATCTGACTATTATAAAAAAGATGTTTTTTATTTAAGAGACCTAGTGATAGGTAAGCATGGAGAGCTGTTGTTCCTTACAAATATCTTTTCCCTTCTGTCATATGAAGCTGTTCAATTACGAAGATCTTCACAAACTACTCAAAAACTGGATTCACATAGAATTTATGCTGTACATTTCATACCATGATCATGTTTATTATTTAAATTTTACTATATGGCAGCAGCAAAGACATTAGAAAAATCCAGAGACAAGAGCACAGATGTTTCTTCCCATCCTTTAAGACCAATATAAATTATATTTACAAAATTCTAGCAATTACATCCATGCTAAACAATACTAAATTATGCATGGCAAAAAATAAAGACATGTTATAAATAACAAATCAGTTTTATTACAATGATTCAGTTAATATTTGTAACACATTAAATACCTTGCAGGAGTAAGAGCTTCAGAAAAACAAGGACAGTTCCTTTATGGCATCTCTTTTGCTGCACTCTCACAGAATTAGTTGGAGTCAGATATCCAGACTACTAAACCTGGAAGAAAATGGTCTTAGTGACTTTGCATTCTGTCAGGGACAAGGGCCCAAGAATTTTAATTGCTTCTTTAAAAAACAATCTCTATCATACAAAGATTGATACACACTTTATATAAAATATTGGATAAGATTAGTCTTTATCTATAAAACCCTGTCAAGCTTCAATTATCAAACTTTGCATTTTTACAGTCAAAATCCTTTGTAGCACTAATTGCATGCTCCATGGACAAGGAAAATTACTGACAATACACAATCCAATTTTTTACCAAAATGGGTTTTATCTTGTTTTACCCAGTTATTTGGGTTAATGCATCCTGAACAGCACCACAGAATGGACTTGCAGTAGAAATGAGTTGTGGAGGTGCTGGTTACCCAGAAGATCCACTATAAAACACAGTTACCCAGGCTGGTCCAAAACTAGCTAAAAATGTGCAAAAAACAGTGCCAATATATGACCTTATCAGAGATTCATACCAGAGACACCTGGCAGGATCTATTTATTACATGTGTTGTTAACCTAAGTCTCCCAGTCACAATTCACTGCACTTGTCAAAACAAAATAGGACAATGAAATGTGTACAAATACAATCATCGGTACATGACTTAGATTAAACAAGTTAATTTCAATTCTTCCTTTGACAACAAAAAACAAAATTACAGGCAATAGCCTTTGTGAATATGCCTGTCACAGACAAGACCTAAGTCTTCACTGTGTGTTAGGAAGGACTGACTGGAATAAACCTCCTAAATTATCTAATGCACAGCCCTGGTGCCACAAATACTAAATTTATGGTCTGCATTTTGAAACAGAGGGCTTGCTTTACAGTGGAAGGGTGCTCTAGAAATGAAAGCAACTAATTATTGAGGAGCTTAACATAATATCCAAAATTAATGAATGGTCTGCTTATTCCCTTAGTCTTGTAGTATAAATATATTTCTTCACTAGGATTAAGTCTTTAATGTCATGACATGCATGCCGGGGTATTGGGGACTAAACAACATGAGCTCTTCTATAATTTTTCTGTTCTCTAAGAATTCTTCTCCCATCACCTTAGGATCATATTTGCATTTTTCAAGGCTGCCTCCTGCTGAGAGTTCACAGTTATTTTGTGATTAGTCAGAATATCCAGCTGTTTATTCACATCTTCCTTGTTTTTGCCCCTCAATTTGCAAAATTCTGTTATATGGAAAAAATCTTCTGTTCTGAATTTCCAACATAGATATCTATCACGGTGGCGGAGCAGCGGCGCGGCGCCAGCAGGTGCATCGAGGGTGTGGCGCACGTGGCTGCTGCGATCTTCCAGAGAAGCGTCTTTAGAAAGACGTCCTGGTGGAACCAGGCACGTCCTGGCTCTCGGGAGGAGAGATTTCGGTTCCTTTGTGAGAGCCCCACTTTTGCCGACGGTGGAGAAACGGACGGGAGCCACGTGTTGTGATTCGAAGCAGAGTTTATTCCTTCTTGAAGGGTCCAGGGATGATATGGCTCCCCGGGCACAGTGGGAGCAGGGTTGATATAGGACAGTCAGAGGGGCAGGGTAGAGCAACAGCAAATGGTCTGAGGGCTCAGGGGTGGTACAAGGAGGGAAGGGCCAACGGGATACAACGAATTAGCATGCCGGGAGCAGAACTATACTTCACGTGACAAAGACGGGGTGCCTAAGGGCTTTCCCTCCAACAGAAAGAGATAAGCTTTATTGTTGTGGGGTGTTCTGCATCCAGAGATATCAATAAAGATGCTGTGATGTTCAGTACTGGAAATACTAATAGATATTTGGGTCAGGAACATATGAAACTGGCTTTGGTAAACAAAAATTCTTGAACATAGTGCAGTGATAAATGAGGAGGTGGAATGCAAACAGACAACATGGTGAGCATTGGGATTCCAGAGAAATTGAAGAGGAAGTATTGAGGATTAATACACATGGGAAATCGTATTTTCTGCATGGGCTTCTATACCTATCTTGAGGCTGAAAAGGAGGGACCGGATTAACAGAGATGAAGCTTAAATTTATTGAGTACACTTTACCAAGTAAACCTACATAAAATTTGAGGTCAAAGGAATTCCTCACATCTCCCTTCAAAGAAGAAACTCTGAAGATTCCCATGGAAGATCCTTCTGTTGTGGATCATTTATCACAATATCTGACTTTTTAGCAAAGTAAGCAGCCGAGATAAAAAAGGAAAGGTTTTTGCTAAACAAACAAACAAAAACTGGCCAAAAAAAATCATTACCGTCATCATCAAAGCAATAAAAAATTGATCAATTCTTGAAATGGAGGGAGGTTATCAGTTCCACAGGTATATGTGGCTGTTTAACATTTTTGTAGGTGTCCTGAAAAAAAGGGAATGGAACAGGAGCATTTGCTGTCAGCTCAGTTATTTGGTATCATAAGGATGAGGACTGAGATGAACAGATGCATGACCAAAGAATCTGTCTAAAAGGGTAAAAGAGATTGCATGTGATTGAATATCACAGAGGGTGATATGGGGAAAGATTTCTACATGTGAAGGTATAGTTTTTCTCAATTGCCCAATTAGCCCCAAGATCTTGCTCCTGAGTAGTCTGATAAGCAGTTTGGTGGCAATTCAAATGTCAAGAAAGGATTAGCAAATAAAGTAGAGAACATAATTGCTTTGTTACATAAATTCGTGTTGGATATGCACCATGAGTATTAGCTGCAGTTCTGGTCTCCCTGTCTCTAAAATGAAGTGGTTGAAGTGGAAAGTACTCAAACTTTTTGCTTTATCTAAAAGCATAAAACAATTTCCTTTTAGGCAACTGTCAAGCAGGCTCAGACGTCTTAGGCAAAATAGAGCACCTTGAGGGAATATAACAGAAACCTATAAAATCCTTAGTGGATCAATCAATGATCAAAGTATGTAGGGGAAACTGCTAGGAGAATAGTGAATGCCAACACAGTATATTAGTATTACACTGACAAAATAAATGAAAGATTAAATGTATTAATAATTACTCTCCCAGGTAAAAATGCCTCCATTTCTAGAAAACATTTTGCATGGTTCAGCTCCATAGAAGACTAGAACACAAACTAAATGCCAGCGTTAAAACAGAAAAGGTATTATTCTAAGTAAAATTATCATAAAAAGATCAAGGAAGTATATGGATAATAAATAAAAAGTACATAGCTTCCTGTGGCTGTTTAAGCACAAACTAAGATACAGTATTTTAATTATTTTTCTCAAGATGAGGAATGCAGACCCTGACCTATAACAGTGACTGAGCTTTGCATTTTCAGGCACATTCCAGCAAAGATTCACTCACACACTGACATAAAAGGTACATTTAAGAGATATATGGTGTGGTGCAGTGTCTCAATTTGCAAGGAAGAAATGAGGCTTAAATACAGCCACATCCTGCATCAACAAACAAGCTTTTAAAATCCACAGAGGTGCATAATGCAAGTCTACCTCACCACTGTCAGCCAAAATAAAACAGGCCAAGCATTATGTGGTCACAAATGGACTACGAAAGAACAAATGTGATATCCCATTCTGGACAATCTGTAAGTGGTGTAGGCATCATGACTGCAGGAAGAAAGTACAAAGATATGCCTCACAGTCCCAACAGTTAGATGTTCCTTCACAACTTTTTCAAGAGAGCATTAGGCTAACTTCTTGTACATGTTTTACAAGTGGGAAACTTGTACATGGTAAAAAAGCAGGTCTGAAGGTATAATAAGATTCTGAATAACCCACACTAGTGCTAAAAGTACAATCCTGAGAGAAGAAAACATTTTTCTCTCTTGCGAACTTTTCCTCCCCACAAATAATGTCCTTGAACTCACTGATGAGGGGTACACACCTCCAATCCAGAGCAGGTAAACCACAAAAATAAGTAAACTGAGTAAGTAAATTAAAGGTTAGCTAGGTAGAGTAAGCACTATCTTAGAATAAGTAGTAGCATATTTTTTATTCATTTATTTACTATACCACAAAACACAATTTTAAAAGTTCTCAAAAAAAGAAGAGAAAAGAAGCTGCCTCACATTTCTTAATAAAAGCATTCTTGGATGTTCTGACAGGGAAAAAACACAATTTGTTTTTTTGTTCACCCTCTTTCAGGAGAGTTAAAAAAGGAATGCATGGCAATGATGTTTTATGTAGGAGAAAAGTAGGTATTTGAAACATGAGAAAAGCCAAGAGGACAAGAGCTTGTGCTGTCCCTTTGGTTACACATGGTGAGGATGAGCATACAATTGGAAACAGGGAAAAAAATACATAAAAAATATCATATATCACGCAAACAGAGATGTTATATGCTGGGGAAAAAAGAGAAAGGGAAGAGAAAAAAAAAGTTAGAAACATTACCTAAGGCAAAAAGTACTACAAAAACAAAAAAGTAAGTTAAAAGAACAAGAAATAAGATACTTTAGGGGAAGCATTGTGACTAAAGTTCTAGAATAAGCAAAACCAGATATCTCTATTAGCTCCGACAATAGAGGTTTGTACCTTAATTGCTGGAATGTTCTTTCATCTCCATGGACTATTTTATCTGGAATTGCGGTGTGACTGTATTTGCACCTAATTTGGACAAAAAAGTATGCATGTCTGTAGGAGAAAAGAAAGGAAGAACAGAATATTCACTTACACCCCTAGGTGCAAAACTCCTAGGAAATGGGAGCTATCTGCAATTTAAAACTATACAAACAAAACAAGAAAAACCCCTGGTAAAATGCAGACAGAGATACTCAATGCTGGAATTTATAAAGGTAAGCAGTTTTTATTTGGCATATGCTTTGACTTTTCTATTATAAGAAAATATACCAAACATCAGACACTATCCTGCAATTGCTGTACATGCATATTTATTTTAAAGTATCTCTGCAAAACTATTTTATCTTCAGCTTTCTTTTCTACAGCAGGAGCATCATCAATTATTTTCTAGTGGACAAAGACACATGAGCAGTCACCAGTAACATGCAGACATATAGATGGTCTGAGAATACACTTAATGCAGGCTTAAAAAATTTCAGAACCTTGTAAGAAGTTGCTTGGCTTCCAGTTTGGACAATACCAGTAATGTAAGGGTTAAGCAGTGGACGTTAAAATGACCAGTACTCAAACACTACTGAATTATAAGAGAAAGATCCTGGGCAGCATTGACATAACACAAACGCTTTCAAACATGACAATAAATCCCTTGTCACAGGGAAAGAGCAAGAAATATTTAATGCAAGCAGATGCTTTTGTGAAGGATATGAAGCACTGATCTTCAAGAAAAACAGTGAATTGGAAACTACGTGAAGTTNTTAAATGGTTGAATAATATCCCCTTTGATGCACACAGAGTTTCTTTAGCTGTGAAAATATTTTAGCTATTTCTCTCCTCCTATCCTATCATTTTACCTCATACTCATTTACAGTATAACTAGATACTAGTTCAAGAAATTATTCAAACCAGAAAAGAAGCCTGAAATTTTCAGGCTGAATTTAAAAAGCCATTTGTCTGCATTATCAACAACAAAAAAAAATTTAAATACTGAGATACCAAGTAAATTTCACTTAGTTCAACTCTGTGGTTTTGACCTTAAGCGATCAGTACTTTGCATCTATCTGAGTTACCAAGATGCTGAAGAAGCCTAGAGAAGAATAATCTGAGATTGATTTTATCAGCTACCTAGTAGGGTGTTACAGAGGTAAACTTTCATCAGAGAAGCACAAACAATAGAGAAAATCTACAATGACCAAGTGCAAACCAAGGGAAAAGTTTTCCACAGAAAATGCAGGTAAGTGCCAGGACACAATGCTCAGAGATATTGTGGAACCTCCGTTCTTGGATGCTCTTCAAAATTCTGTTATATAAATGTTATCAGGAATAACATTCTCCAACTTGAAAGTTATCCCTGCATTGCATTGGCTAGATAAATCTTTTTATGATACTAAACAAATCTTGAAAACAGAATAGGCACCTAAATCACATAAAAGCATTGGGGTTTTTTCCACATGTTTGTACAGCATATAAATATGAAGTCTTCTGGGTCTTAACTTCTAATCTAAACAGACAAACGTTAATAAAATAATGAAATGAGTTTACTTGTAATTCAGCTTTTAAAAAAGTCTTGGATTATCTTCATCTAGACTTGGATAAATAGAAAATGAACAAGTCGTGAGACTGGATGTTCCGCATCACATTTAATTCTTCAAATGTAGCTTAATTCCGTGGTAGTTCTCAGATTCTTTCCATGAGACGGCAGCTTAGCAGCCTGAACAGAAATTAGTTAGCCATACAGTTACCACACATACAGGCCGAGTAAATACACTTTCCCTGGTAGTTTCATGAAATACTCTTATTTAGAGATTGCACTTTCAGACCTTTCTTTAGTTGCACAAGGAAGCCAGACAAAATTTAAATCTTTACTGCATTTGGTTCTCAGTGAACAAAGAGAACATTCCAGCCTCTGGGGATATTGATCTATTCAGAAACACTAGGTTCATATTTTAAAAGATACTGTAAGAATTTTCCATATTGGGTATGTATGCAGTGTTGTGAAAATCAAAGGAAATTAAATGTAGTAGAAGAGCAAAATATGTGTTGATACATATATGGTGAACTACCAATGCAGATTTATTTGGTAAAAGAAAAAAAGATTCAGTAATGCAAAAATTATCACATTCTCTTAAAAAATTAAATATAAACTATCTTCTCAGTTAAATTAGTATAAATTCAGAATAACCCCCGTCAAATGCTTACTCCATCTCTGCTAGATGCTATAACCTAATGTAACTTGCTGTAAGAACATAATCTGTCCCTTGGCCAAAATCGGGTGTTTATAAATCCAAATTTCATAATTATTTTTCTAAATCTAGCAGAAAT
The DNA here is from genome assembly GCA_013397375.1 of Toxostoma redivivum. Classification (NCBI taxonomy): domain Eukaryota; kingdom Metazoa; phylum Chordata; class Aves; order Passeriformes; family Mimidae; genus Toxostoma; species Toxostoma redivivum. The sequence continues at coordinate 37,392 of VXBI01000721.1, forward strand.
TTAAGACACACCCACAAATACTGAATTTAAAGTCAAGGCATGTATTTTCAAGAAAGTATGAGGTATGCAATGTAAGTTATAAGTAATAATAACTTAAGATGCTTAACTTCATCATTATATTATACAGTTATTTATAAAGCACAATTTCATCAAGAAATCCCAGTTGTTTACATCTATTTATTGTATGGAAAAAGAATCCAAACCAAGACAAACCAGAAGTGATAAAAAGTGGGATACAACATTCACAAACCTGACTGAATCTGCAGTGTTGTCACTCTGGACATTAATCTTATTTAGGATATAATGCATACATTCTAGCTACAGAAACAACAGACATAATAAACTCCAGACTGCATGTTTCGCCAGTGATGTTATGATAGAAATCTGCAGTACTGTGTTACTGAAATAGTAGAATTCTATGACACACTTCAAGTTTATATTATTTTCTGGGGTTGGCCAGCACCAAGCAGCTCTACAAAACTATTCAATGGTAAATCTCCTATCAGAGTAGGAATTGCATACATTTATCAAACAAATATTTTGTGCAAAGATCACAGTGTAAAAGTTCATTCCGCCTTTGGAGAAGTCATCATTTTCAGTGATATTCACCTTTTAGCCATGTGAATTCTCTCCCAAACCTAGGGAAGCACTCAAAAGAGAATTACCTTTTTAGTTGAAGCCACTGTACGTCAAATCAGTCACCTTTCAGTGAATTACAATGATGACTGTACCAGCTATTGAATCAAAGCTATCACCACCTAAATCACACTAGGATTAAGTCCATGTCAGAAACACTGCATGGTTGAGTAGCTATTTCCCTCGGTAAATTAAAATCCCAATTTCCTACAGCAGTTAACATTTACAAAAGCAATTATATTCAGGACAGGCCTGGTATAACTCATTAGTAAAAATCACAAAATGGTTATCTTTTAGGTAGTTATTATTTTTTTAAGGACAAGACACAAGCACTGAAGACATAAAGACAAGACTGGAGACATAAAGCACGGGGGTTTTTCTTGAGTTCAATGAAATACAAATTCTAACATGGTCACCATGCCTTACAGAGCAAATCCTAAGTAACAGTAACTGCACTCATACCTGGAATGTCCTTTTGCTTTATGTGGTTTACCCTAAAATAAAATGATTAATAGAAATGCAATTAATGATTCTTTCAAAAATAGATTTTATATTAGAAATATTAATTTAATATGATATAATGAAGTTGCTTAACCACACAGAAGTAATTTTGTACTATCTGACTCCTATAAGTCTTTGTAATATCTTTATAACACTTCATGGTGTTTTCGCAGATGGACAATTTGAAATATATAATTTGATTTCTAATAGTAGAATTTTTGATATTTATATTTTAAGGTATTTTTCTGTTAATTGAAAGAATATCAAAAGGTCAAAATATCCCAGTTTGGGGAGAATGTCTTATTGAGAGTGTTATTCTTCTTTGCCTTGAAATTTATATATATATATTATATTTTTACTTTACATTATGACTTACAGTATAAAATTAAACTTGCTCACTCTAATGTGTTTTACAAAAAACACCCTGATTTCAAAATTAATTTTTTTTCCAAATCAGAATGTGATAAATGTGATTCGTGCTAATTAAATTGTAACTATATTAACAAAATTGTATTTATATCAACAGAAGGCAATTGTTACAGAGTGAGGGGGGAAGATGGGTGAGACAGAACAAAGGACATCTTCCAGATGTTG
>VXBI01000721.1:40990-61721 GCA_013397375.1 Toxostoma redivivum
ACATTATATATATTACATGCTTTATTAAAATATTTTAACATGAAAGAGTAACAATTCAAATGAGTCCGTAATATAAGCCATGAAAACACATGATTCTATTAAATGGTTCATATATCTAATATCAGAATATATACATTTGTCCTTAGAAACTACTGGTAAATAATCATATCTGCTTACTTATATTTATTGGGAGGTGAAATGTTGTTTGATTTCATAAAATCAGTCTTGAGGAAATGTTAAGTCTGAAGTCTGTAAAGCAGTAGTAGACTGGTAGTCTGAGGGAGCTCAGGGATTTTCAAAGGACAAATTCATTGAAGCCAACTGCATATCCAAGGAAAACAGACCGTATGATTCATTTTATGATTCAATTTGTTTCACAAATTTTCCTGTTTCTTTGCAAATTGGCCCCTAACAAATGGCAAGATTCTCAGACATCCATTATCCAAAGTTATTGGGGAGTGTGTTGAGTTAATAGTTTCTGATTAGCACGTTTTTTAAAGCACTTAATTTTGTATTGTTTGCTCATGACTGTTGCAGACATTGTAGTGTCTATTTTCTAATGGAACAACTTATATCAATAATCATTACCTCTGTAAATTTCTAGTTATGCACCTGAATATTTTACTCAACATGCAGGTGCTACTTTTGCAGACTGAAATTAGTTTTATTGTAATACTCAAGTTAAGTTTTAAGGTTTTCTTAAATATTTGTGCTAGTGAAACTGTGCTGCTTTTGAAGAATGCATAAAAGAAAATGAAAAAAAACCCAGCTAATCAACCAACCAACTAAAGAACCTAAATAAAAAACTTCTCTCACATACAAAATTACTTAACTGAAAATCAGTATTGATCAAATTCTGATCATCAATTTTACAGCATGTACCACATTCCACATGCAAAATTGAAAACAAGAATCCTATTATCCTCAAACTGGGAATCATTATCTGAGAAATTGCACCCTACTTTTCAAATAATAAATTTGTATACATATATATTTTTGCCTCTACAGAAGTAAATAAACATTAACATAAATTATTCAAGAGGTGTACAAGTATATTGAAAAATGAAAGTTTAATTAATATAGGGAAATTATGTCCATATTATTCTAAGCACCTAAGAAACCCATGAAAATATTCTCATTTATTAAGAATGGAGAAAAATGTTTCAAAGAACTCCATTTACATCTATTGTATTATTTGCTTTTTATTAAACCATTTTAGGGGAAAAGAGTTTAACATTTTGGGAGGTTGTCCAAAACAAATTTTTTAGAAAGACTAGTTTCTCAATACTTTCCTTTTCATACTTTTTCTAAAGCTTCTTATATGATGACTACAACTCTTTAATCTAGACAAGTGACTTTATTTATAAGTTGTTAGAGTTTTTTATTAAATAGCTGCACGGATGGCTTTTATCTCTAATCAGTTCTCAAAACCAAATGCAAAACCAAATAGAATAGGTACAGAATTTTCTACTCCTATGTTTATTTTTCCCTCACAGCTCCGCATAGAAAATTTGTATTTCAAGATTACTTCTTTTTAGAAGTTTATAATGTAAACTTCTCATACATCGAACATGTAACCCCATCTCAAGATGAAAACAAATGTTGATCTATCAGAACTTCAGGAGCACCAAACGTTCAAATTTGTTCAAATACAGTCAACTTGCTTTGAAAAGAACCACAGTGTAAGGACAGACACTGCATTACAAATATATGAAAATTGGTGTTTCTGCACAGTTGAACTGGAACCACAATGCCTTGTAAAGAGATACAGCAGACCAAAGGTTAAAATGTTAACAGAATCTTATTTTAAATGATACACTAAGCAAATCTGAACAAACCTAATAAAAGAGATGCAGTGCAAAGCATGAAATTGGGCTTGAACACAGAAGGATACGGGCCTTTGTGCTTCACATCATTAAAAACTCCAGCAAACCTTGTTAGGACACTGTATACTTTTGGATAATTTAGAAGAATGTTTCTGTTCATAATTCAGAATCTCTGAGACCCTCCTGATTAACAATTAATTATAACTGCTGCTGAATTTCAGTATTTTTTATTTTGTCATGCCAGTACAATAACACTGTCTTATGTACCCAGGAACTGCATTTCAGTTTTCATTTTTTTTATGCAAGTACTGCTGGATTTATAGGACATAGGACAAACTAATAGCTTTAGTTTTGACAAGTTTAACCACTGAAAAGGAATGATTTTAAGCTGATTGTCTGCCTTTCAGTCAAACAGTCTGAAAAATTTCAGATATACATTTGCTCAGAATGAGCTTGCAACTAGAATAGAGAGGACAGAAGACAGAAAGACAGGCCTGAAAAACATGGCAGTGGAAAGAACTAACCAGAAATACAAGAAAAATGAAGAGTTATTAGTTAAGTTCTGCCTTGTGAAGACCCATGTGGATAAAGGAGAGCAACTTAAGTGCATGCACAGTTTGTGAAGGCAGCCTTTGTTTTGAAAAGTAAACACAGTTTCTGAGTGTTCACATCTGGAAGTGTTCAGCATTTATTCTGCCATAAACTGCACACAGACTGGAGTCAGGACCTTTGTGGAGGATTTTCATTAAAAATTAACTCTTCTGACTGCACAACTCTCAGTCAGGCTCTTATCATTTAGACGATAGCACCCTGTGCTTTAATAAGTCTGTCATTCAGTGGAGAAGCAGACTCTGCATGGATGTGGTTTTTTCACTAGTAAATGACTAGTGCTTATTACTGGTCACATCACATGCAGAAGCTTGCTGACAAAAGATTTGTATGAGATGAAACTTTATCCCTTTTTCTTCCTCAACAGCCATTAAGTCACCATCACTCCCTGAGCCCTCAAATCTTTGCACAGCAGGATAAACACAGCCTAAGAATACTGGCAATTTCTTCCTTCACGATATATCTCTCTCCTAAAACTGGAAAATGGCTTCCTCTTCCTATAGTGCTCCTATATTTTCCTACAGTGTTCCTACAGGATCCTGTAGTCTGCCTCCCCACAAACCAGGAAATGTTTCCTTGACAAAGATGACATTGGTACACTAGATTCATGTCTTAATTGATCTGCAAAAGGCAGTATAGCAAAAAAACCCAACCATACAGCAAATAGCAAAAATTATATCAGTCAAGTGGCAATATTGTACAGTCTAGCAATGTTACTGAGCTAGAGCTACCAAAAAATTTTTGAAAAATGCACATTTCTTTTTCATACTGGTTTTAGTCTTCTAGCATACTGACAGTACATTTCCTAATCAGTTAACTTAACTGCAAACTAAGCAGGCCCTCCAGGCAAAATTAGTTCACGTGCAATGCTGCATAACTGTGAAAGCCAACTGAAATGCACTGTGATCTGTACACTCTCTAACTTCAATCTTTCAACATCCATCACTCCACTATGAACAGCCAAACCACAAGCTTATATCTATTCTAGACAAGCACCTCACCTTAAATACAAGTTTAGCCACAATCAGATCTCAGCAGAGATAATCAGGATTCCTGTTTTCAAAATATGTATAAGTAGTGTGCCATTCAAGTCTAAGTCTTTGTAACAGTGCTTGGCCTCAGCCTATGCAGCGTTGTTTTGCTCTGTCATTCCTGAAAACTCTGGGCATTCAGCCCCACAACAAGCCCAGCTGTCCACTATTTGGTAGCAGTTAAACAGAGAAGAAAACAGCGCCATTGAGTGCAGGCTTCTGTTTGTTCAATTATTGACTGAGAAGCTGGCACAAATTTTAATAAAAACTGAAGTGATTAAAGTGTAAGAAAATTGGTATTTGCAATGACAAGATCAAATGGTTTAGTATGGGTTGCAATAATAAATTAACAAAATTAGTAGCTAACCTTATCAAAGTGCAGTTTCTCATCTAACTATAAGAATATTGGCATTTTTCCATACTGACCTCAAATTAATGTTTAAAGGAGTGAATTTACATAATACATTACACAGCACATACATAGAGTTACTAACAGCTTGTTGAAATTGTCATGTTTTCTCACTTAGGCAGAAGCAGAACAGCAGCTGCTTGCATACTAAACTCCCTGCTTAGTACTCTATTCTTGCAGCTGTATGTGAAGAACTGATTTAGCTTCCTCTGAAAGGCAGAGGTAGGGGTGACCTGTTGATTAATTCTGTTCATTTCAAGGTATATTTGTTTCAGTAAATGTGTACAAGCAATGACATTTGTGCAGTTATCTATTAAATGATAACAGTGCTGTAACATTCATCTCATTTTATGTTATTACTGAGATGTAATAAAATATTGTGCTGGTTTTGGCTGGAATAGAGTTGATTTTCCTCACATTGCTAGCATGGGGCTGTGTTTTGGATTTGTGCTGGAAAAGGTCTTGATAGAGCAGCAATGTTTTAGTTGTTGCTGCACAGGGCTTGCACTAAGGCAACAGTGAACAAGTTGGGGGTGCACAAGGATTTAGGAAGGAACACTAAAGGATTTTGACAGGATTTAGACAGGAAAGCTAACCTCAATGGACTAAAGGGATACCTTATACCATATGGCATGAGTATTTAAAGCTGAGGAAAAAGGAAGGGGAAGATATACAGAGTGACAACTGTCTTCTCAAATGCCAGTTAAGTGTGATGGAGCCCAGATTTCTTCAGGATGGCTGAACACCTGCCTGCCTGCCCATGGGAAGGGATGAAAGAAATACACTTTTTGCTTTACTTGCATGTGTGGCTTTCCCTTTACCTGGGGCCACACTGGATACAGTGAGGGGCTGTGAGGGCAGCACCCATGGCTTCTCATTTGCCCATCATGTAGGGACCTGATGCTTCTGAGCTGTGCTCAGAATTAAAGATATGAAAGAGGAAAGCATTTTATATTATAAGTTTCTGCACAGTGTTGATGCAGTGCTACAAGGAATATAAAGTAAGAGAGTTTAAATATATGATCATATGCCATCTTTTCACAGGGATCCCTGATTTATTCACAGCACAGAATGGATGGTACTTATTTCAAAAGCAGCTGTTTAATTTTTTTCCCCTCATTGTTTTCATGTACTTATAACATTATTCAAGCCCTGCTCTGAAGACAGAATTTCTAATTTCCCTTTGGGCTCCTTTAGAGTAATCAGCACTAAATACCTACATTTCAGAGTGAGTGGATTTATTTATTTTCATGAGGTCTTTTTACAGTAAAAGCCTGATGATAAGCCAATGCCTCAACTCCACTCGTGTTAGGTAGCCCAGCTTGGTGCTGCAATCCTCCTATCACCCACACACACGCTCTAGCCCATGGCCACCCGTTCCTGCCTTCTGGCTACTTCTCTTTCTGGTTCAAGTGTTCACACAGGGATTGTTCCTTATCACATGCAGGTAGCTGTAAGAATCTGAGCGTAGCAGATCTACAGGCCTTCCCAGCAAAGATCTGCAAATAAACTACCGTAATCTCCTGAAAATATACTTTCTTCTGGCAGAAAACCTACACATCCAGAACACAATGCCAGAACCATTGCTCTTGGACAGGGTTCTGGTGGGTATTATAAAGCAAATTTCTCATAGCTGCAACATTCTGAAGCTAGAAGCACTTAAAATTTGCTTTCTAATAGCCTGAAGGGTATGAAGTAATTAATGAAGCAGTTTTTAACATATATCAAAATAGCAAAAGAAATGGCCATTTGCAGTCAGGCCTGACACATCCTGACACATCCTGACACTGTCATTCTGCCTGATTTAAATGTTGAGAATTTTCTTATTTAAGACTGGGAAAAAAACTAACCAGGAAATCTGAGTTTGTGGTAAGAATTTATTCTTTATTTCTGAGAAAGCACACTCTTTCATACCATTAAACCACAACTAGATCCTTCAGTATTCACTGAAAAGAGGTCAGATTTCAATTATCTTTAGGGACTTGGAGATGTCTTATCCTATTACTGCTTTAATTTCCATCTGGGGAATGCAGAGTGCTGAAATATTCCTGTAGATATAAACCAGTAAACATTTCTCTCTTTGGAATTTTCCATAAAACATCTCACAGAGCCACAAGATAGATCCAACTTAATCCATACTACAGGTCCCATTAGCACACCCTTGTGTAACTAAAGGCTAAAGAACTTTTAAATTACTGCTTCTTTTTCTAAAAGGAGATATTTGTAAAAGCCTTGCTATGATGAATGTTGAGTTCCCTTGCAACAAAACCAGTTCCTTAAAACCCTCCATGGCTTGAACTTTACATAAAGTCAATTTTCACTTAAACACTACAGACAAGCTAGTCGCTGTAACATAAGTGTCAATTTTACTAGGTGGTTAATGAGTGGTCATGTATCATGAGGTTTTTGACATTGAGGAGGGATATGGCTGTATTGTGATGAGATTATTTTGAATTTTTCAAGGTTCTTGCTGCCCTTCCTGACTTGGCACTGCTCACAAATATAATAGCTATGCTTTCACTTCCATCATCTTTATCAAAATGAAAGTATTAACTAGTACATCACCCAGGACATTCCCTGGTAAAATCCTACTTAGTAAATCCTTTCATTTAGACTATGAAACATTAATAATTTTGCAAGCTTCTGGCCAATCAGGAAATCCCATTTTTCAAACAAAGGACTGCCAGCCATTTGACATTGTTTACTAGAGGCATTAGTTACATTCTATAACTCATTACACAATACAACTTCCGTCATTATTGCAGTTATAAAGAAGTTCCTGATGCTATGGATCAGGGATGTTACATATGAGTGATGCACAGAAACAACAGGAGCCAGAAGCAGTTGTAGTGTCCTCTCTTGAGCCAGGCTGTTTTTCCAGGGTGGAATTCAATACTGTGGAATAGCATTCCTCTGTGACTAATCTGCCAGTCTGTCTGGAAAAGTGGGCAGCACTGATCTGCAGTGCTGAACAGCTTGTGACTTTTCCATATTCATCTACCTTAAATTCATACTTTCCTAAAAGCACAGCTTCCAGAGTGCTGAGTAACTCATACTGATGCTTACTGTAGCAGCAATTCCCAAAGCTAATTCTCAAGGTAGAAATATCACTCTTGGCGAAGGGGAACTGCAGTTCCTGGGTGTGCTTGGGATCATCTGGGAAGATGGAATGCATGGCTATTCCACTTCTCCCTGTTATGTACAGTTTTTCCCCAAATCTGTACAACAAAATTCAACCTATATCAGTAAGAATGTTTCCATTGAGATTTATTTTCATAGGGATTTACTACCACAGAGAACAATGGCACTAAGGTTCTGGTTTTTATTTTAAATTATATCAAAAAATACTGAAAATTTTGTTCAACTAAAGGAAGAAGACTACACAGATAGCCAAGTTAAGCTAAACTTGTCAAAAGAAATTTAACACAGATTCCACCACTCATTCCACTCGTATAATGAAAAAGGAGAAAAACAGGAGGGAGAAAGAAGAGAATGCAAGGACAGCTGTAAATTTTATTAGCTTTGAAGATTTGCAGGGTCAGTGGCTTCAGAGCAGCATGTAGAGTGTGGCTGCCTGAAACTGCTGCTAGAAAAGCTAGAAGTTAGACAAAAAAAGATAATACTATTTCTGAGTGTGTTACTATTAGTAAAAAGGTTAAAGCTCTATTTATAGGAAATGTCAAGAAAAACATAAGAGCATATAATAGTATGACTCAAAAAAATCAGTATTTTGCCTGAGTTTAACACAAATACAAGTTTTAATGCAAAAACAAAAGCACAAATAAATTATTTAGGGTTTTGGTTTGGGGTTTTTTCCACTAGGGAGAAGGATATTTTTTCATTCTAAAATTTTGAAGGAAAATGAAACCATATATCAAGCAGTGAGAATTTAAAACTGATCTTTCATCTAGATAAAGGTACCATCCATTTGGAAACCAGAATATGATGCAACAGAATATTAATATAGGTTCAAAAAAGAAGCATTACAAGGAGAAATTATGTGGGAAAACATGCCATTTGAGCAAGAGTTAAGACTCTGTAATAGATAGGGCTTCAATTAGTCTTTACTGGAAAAATAATGTGGGTAAGTTGAAAATGGACTAAATATTCAACAGTGTGACAATGGCAGATTGTGTCAAGCATTTTTCACAGAAACAAATTATCAATATTCTGGACAAGGAAAATGCTTCACATTTCTTATCTTTGGAATGCAGTGGAATTTGATGCAATGACATGTGGGAAGTAAACGTTTCAAGAGAAAAAGGTGGGAATTTGTACAAGAATAAAGGGATGCAGGTTTGCCTGTAGGGAGGTTAACAAAACCAAAAATTGTCTCTTGAGGATATGTTTTAGTGGACTCCTTAAAAATGTTAGAAGTCAACCTAGGGTCAATATTTATACTGATGATCTTTACATAATATGCTATTGTGTGCTTCTGAAGCAAGGTTCAGAAATACTATTGTAAAAATGAGGGATCAGATAGAGTCCAAAAACTAAGATAAAGTACAAGAATCTTTTGTTGCTATGAAACTACCCACAGAATTCCAAACTCTCTTGAAGTTATTGCTAACCTATCGAGAATTGCATAGGGCTAATCACTTGAGGGGAGGATAGGGGAGGAGTAATAGGATTATGAGAAATACTAAGAAAGTGTATTTCAGAACACTCTTGATAGATTAAAAAAAAAAAAAAAACAAAAACCTAAACCAGAAAATGTATGCATTACTGTTCATTTTAAAAACAAAGATTAGCCACATGACTTTTCTTCAGATTTTAGTGCAAACTCAAGATTAGTCCTAGAGGGACGAGAAATGAGCATGCCAGAAAAATTAATCAATTTACATTTCTTCACATCCACCATTGGAGATATGTGTATACCTCAGGCTAGAATGACAGAAATATCAGCAACGTGACTCTGCAACTCTGATCTGGGTAAGTATTTGGAGTCATGTAAAATTAGGAGCACTGCTGTTTGCTTCCCTGCTTGTCACTGCAAATGCATTTTTTTAGGGTTTAAACACACTCTTAATTACTTCTGTGAATGAAGAAGCAGACTAAAAGGCCTTTTCTTAGCTCTAAAAAAGGTGTAAAGGAAGGAAGTTATGATTTTACAGTCTTCACTTGTATGATTTGTTGTCTTCCGCAATTCAACTAGAAATCATGTGTACATACACACACACGCGCGCGCGCACACACACACACATACACACATTCCCAGGGTGAAAAGGTCCAGAGTAGATCTCTAGCTGTTCATGTGATCATGCCTTAAAACACTAGGCTGCGTGCAGGAATCATCTGGCACTCCATTGCAGACCTATTACTATGGTCTGTGTGTGAAGTTAAATTATAGAAACAGTTCAAAGTCTGCAGCTAATAGGTTTGAGAAACAGTTTTAACCATAATATGGTGTAGACTACAGGAATATTGTAGCAAACATGAAATCAAATTTAGAAAAAATTACCATTTACTATAGTTGGCCCTGCACATAATGTTACATTGAATTCATTAACATAGGTATTTATAATTCTGATGCTTCTTCTCTCATGCTGAAGATTCTTCGCGAATTGTTGTGGGTTAAAACTAAAATTCTTCAAGTTACCTAAGAATAAAGATACAAGGAAACACATATCAGGAGCTCCAGAATTAATAATTCCCCAGGAAAATTAGTTAATTGAAAATGCCTGTTGAGCCTTAATGGTTTTTACATGAAGCACCATGGTTTCTGTCACCTTTCACCAAGTCCAAGGAATATTCTAAGAGAACTTACAAGAAGTTTCTACAGACTCCAGAAACTGGAGATGCAGAGAACTTGTAGGGTCCCTGACAGAGTCTGTGGAGAATGGATGGCTGCAAAGGTGAGGTTGATGCTCTCTGTTTTGGTTTGTTGGTGATTATTATTGTTATTACTATTATTACTGTCGCTGGTAAGCCAAGTAGAGCTGAAAGTTCTTGCAGTTCACTGGAAATTAAAGGAAAATATCTTATGTTTATTTCGCTGTGTGGAAGCACAGAAGCAGTAACCATCAAACAACCTGAAAGTCTTAATGCCATATTTGCCACCTTTGGTTCAGTCTGTGATTGCTTGTTTCCAGTTAAAGTTCCAATGAGATTGATTTGAATGCATTATACTAAAATCACCAAAAGATCAAGAGAAACACCACTGTCATATATATATATATAGTCAGTTAACCAGCATAAAAATGCAAGGCAGTATGTAAGACATATGAGAATACTTTGGTATTTAATAAATTAGCTGAAATTTTAAAGACATTTTATAGTTGCAGATAGGCCATGCAAGGATATATTCTGATAGACAGGAGGGAAATGCCTCCAAGCATAAATAATCACTCTTCAATGGATGGAAGGAAATCAGTCTTTGATGCTGTCATACTTTTTGAAAAATAACTAGCAAATCCAAAGTATTCTTCATTGCTAACACTAAATTTATATCAACAAGAGTTGTATAGTGCTTTTCTGCTGTGGTCTCTGTTATAGAGGAACTGCCTCATTGATCTATGTCTTTTGTCTGTTTGACTCTCCTTTCTCTATTTTTTTCTTTGTTACTTCTTCTCCCCACAGCTCAGACATCCTTTAAATGGAATTTCAATTTTCCCTTAATTCATACAAAAGAATTTATGCTGTGTAAACAATGACTTTCAGACTCATGACAGGGTTTTAGACCTGTGAGCCTCTGGTCACACAATTTCATTTCTTGATCCATCATGACTATGACTGCATGGTCTTGTCCTAGGAAGTAATAAAACACTGCCATAAGCAGGCAGTAAGAAACATGCTCAAACAAGTTAAGGAAAGTATCTACCACTTAGATTACATCCACAGTATATATAGTATGCATTTTAACTACTACAGAGTAGAACCATTCTCCCAGAATTTCTGAGCATACCCGAAAGGTCATCTGTGAGAAAACACTAGGTAAAAAGTCAAACATGAAGAAAGGAGATATTATTTTCCTTCTCACTTTGTTCTCTGCCACAGCAAACATCCTGTTTTTGATCCACAATTTGTAAAGCTCTTTTGACATCTTGGTTGTGAATACTAACTGTGAACATCACAGCTGCACTCAAGACACAAATTAACACCCTCAAGATCAGGCAGCTGTGCGGATAACTAATACATTACATACCTGCAGAGTAGTCCACTAAAAAACTATTTATTCTGCAGGTAATGTGTGTAAGAAAGTAATTTTAATTTCTTTTCCAATCTAAAATTTCTAATGCTACTTGCTATATTACACTTGAGCCTAAAACTGTCTCATGCAGTAAAGGATTTTTCAGTCACTCTGGCCATGCTTTGAACAAGGTCCCCAGGCTGAACAGCTGCAGAACTTAATCTGGCTTCTCAGTAATGAATTCATTCATCTCATTCATACGCAAGTCATGCATAAGTACCACAATTTTAAAGTACACCCAAAACCAATCTTTTGAAATCAAGTGAATGTAGACTTGAACTGAAGAAGCTGGCACAGAATCCACAAAGTATTTACTGTGCTAGTGAATGAGCTGTGCACATTGCAGTTAAAAAAATTTCTTTCAGTGTTGCATTCTAATTCTCTTTCGCATTTACAAAATTATATCTGTCATTGCTGGGAAGAGGAATGAGCAGCTGATATCCAGCAGCACCCTTTAAGATGGGTCCTTTGAGGAGGCCTATAGTGCAGTCATAGGTGTAAGGACATCTTTCTTCATGCTTGCCCTCTACCCTGGATGTTAAGGCGGCAAATGAGCCCTTTTCTGGGAGTCTCCCAAAAAGTTGCCAATGCATCATGTCAACATCTGTCTAACACAGTGCATTTCAGCTGAGCCATATGCCTTGCTGTAACCTGGGTCTGGTGGAAAACAGCCAGTAACAAAACGAGAATCTCTGCAACCAGCATGCTGAACTGCCATCAAGCCTAGAGTTTTCCTATGTTTTATTGGAAGGGAAGAGAAATTTGGAAGAAAACTGTAGGAAATAAGTAGGAAAGTGATTCCACTGTGGACAGTGCAATGCTGGCATTACATATTTTAGATTTTGCCTTTCTTCTGGAGGCCATTCTGCTATTTCATGTGCCACAAGGTCCTCTGTAATAGTCACATCAATCAGTAGTCCTTCAACACCATTCTGCTCTGCACTAGAGATATAGCCAAATATATCTGTTTGAAATTAATCTTTCCTCTTTTTATTACTGTCAGTGGTTTAGAATGAAAGTAACTCGAATTGAAAAATCTATTACATGAGTTCTAGATTATTCATTCGTACCACTCATAGAGCCATAGTATGGGGCACTTCACTGTTTTGACTTGTATTTATATTGGGCTGCCTATGAATATTCTTAAAAGAACATTTAAAAGCCTTGTGAAGAAAATGCAAAGGTCTGAATGTCTCTTGCTGTAGGTGCTAATGCACTGGGTAAGAGCAGTGTTTTACTTTAAATGTAATTTTTTGAAGAGTTGTAACTTCTTGACCTCATAAGAATTTAATTCTGCAAATTGGGGTTTGTGCTGTGCAGGAGACAGTGTCCAGTCAAAGGTATTTACCTGAAAAATCTCTGAATTGAAGTCACCAACAAGGCATTTGAAAAACTGTTCTTGTTTAGTCCATTCCATATGCGCAAATGTTGCTTTGCTGCATGTTCCAAAATCCTCTAATATATTTCTCAGCAACGTAATTTTTTTCATCTCAAATGTAGTGTCTCACATATTTAAACAACTGTTTGCATAAGTACTGGAATGGGAAGTCATTGTCATTCTGATGGGATACAGCAGTGTCTGTGTGGCTTTTGTTTGACAGAAGTGCCACTGTTGCCAGGAGACTCTGAAGGAAGATGTCAGAAGACAACAAACTGAAAGGACAAACTATCTGGACTATCCTGAGACCTGCCCCTTGCATGCTAACAAATTTAGTCAATGTTCCTTTCCTCTCTGACTTCAACGAGAACAAAACTGGGTTGCTAGTTTCACTTAGGGACAAGTTGGAAAGGATCCCATGAGGCATTGTTAAATTTTTGATGCCAAAAAGAAGCTAAATTATCTCTGCTTCTAATAGCTTTCCTATACATTCTTTGGATATAGCTAAATCACCCTCACAAGAAGCTTATAAATGTTGCTTTTCTTCTGAAAAATGCAGACTCTGCTGCATGGTGTTTTCCTAAAGCAAGAACTCTAGAAAGTGTAGCTGTAAGATTTTCCAAAGTTGTGCAGATATTGATTAGGTTTGGTTGTTATAACAGAATACTGTTTAGCTCCTAATGCTGTGCCCTCACTTTAATGTGCAGGCACCCTAGTCTCTCAAAGAGACATGGCAGCATTAAAAAGGAAATCACCCACATTCACATGAGAAATGTGATAAAATTCAACTGACAGCAATGTAACTTCAACCGCAACTTTCATCAAGATGCATGTGAAAGCACCTTTGACTGAAGAGGACCATCGGATTTCATAATCGAAGCGTCACCCAGAGCTCAGAGGCAGCCAGCTGTTTTTGTCATTGATGTTGGTGAATCACAGCATAAATCAGTGCTCCGGATGGCCTTCCTTGCAGCTGGTACTCAGCAGAGGTGGCTCAGAGGTGAGGATGTGCCCAGCTGTGCTGTCACACTCACTGATTTATATTCAATAGTCTATACTGTGGATCCTCTTTCATTTTCTTTTTACCTACAACTTATTTCCTCCATGCTAAATCTCTCTACCTTCATGTGCTGCTCCCTCACACGCTCACTCATAGAAATCCCTGCAAGCCTCTCAAATGAATTCCCTCTGCCCAGATCTTTACTGAAGACCTCACACCTAGATCTGCCCCAGTTCCATACAGTGTCTCACAGCCTGGTCCTTTCAGGGTCTGCCGCCATCACTGCATATCCCTTCTGTGCTGGCACAGACACATTTTGCACTCTCTAGGCATGAAGCACCCACATTGCTCCTTCCCCTTCCAAAAAAGGAGCTCCTATTTGCCAGAGCTGCTGCACTCTCCCTGCTCTCTGCTGAAGGCAGCTGTCAGCAAAGGCGCCCCAGAGCTGCCTGTGCAGTGGATTGGTTCTTGACAGGCTGGCTGCCCCTGCAGTCACCAGCCACCCCAGAGGTGACTCACTCCTGTCTGCCTGCATTGTAGGGCAGCATTAGGGATAACATAGGTGTTTGTGCACCTCTGTTTCACAAGCTGAAGGTGAGGGAGTGTGTGGTGAGCACACTGTGCCAGCCCCAGGTTTCCCAGGCAGTCAAGAGCTCTTCTTCTGTAGCTTGTTTATGAGTAGTGAGGGATGGACACCATCTCCCACTGCGATGTTGTCAGTATATCAAAAGAGTTTTATGAAATAGACTACATATGTAACTAGATACAAGATTACAGTGCTTGATGAGAAGGAACCTTTCCTGATCGTAAGAAAGTCTGGGGTTTTTTCTCAACAAAAATCCATGTTTCTTCATCTTCTGTGGAGAAAATACAGTCTGAAGTATAAGACGCTTATCATAGATTGAGTAAAAATGTTTAAGGGCACATGAAGTAGGGAAAAAAACCTAGAAAATATGTTTTTACTCTCTATTTCCTATGGCTGGCAGAATAAAGTAAATCTACCTATTTGAGTGAGAGGGGGAGAAAGAATCAGTTGTTTAAGGTGGCAATAATTGCCCTGTATTTAAATACACTGGCACTAGCATTCGAGAGAATGATTCATTAGTATGTCTCTCATTCATCATAAAGAATAAACAATCATGGCTTCAAAACAGTCATCATAAAACCTCATTGAAAACAGTGGGAAGATTCATTATGCTTACAAAACCCACACTTTTCAGTCGTTCTACTGTGTGCTATTCAAGTCTTTTATACACTTTACTCAATATGAAACAAATACAATTACAATGTGACAAAAATTATATTGTGACATTGTGACATCACAATGTTCGCATTGGGGCTATTGATTGACATTTCTAATAATTTATTTAATATAATAGTTGGTGTTGCTAATATGTGTGTTTGAGACATTAAGAGTAAGTATGAAAACTGGTAAAGCACAATTAAAAGAGCCTCTTTTTTCTCAGTCTTAACTGAATATATATTCTGAGGAATGAAGAAGTGTATGTAAAATGGTAGCTGTATAGGGGTGAAATTTGAAATTAAATTGGAACATACCCTCACAATGATTCCTAGGCTATCATTAAACAACCATACTGTCTAGAATAGTAAGTCAGTTTTGAAATGCATATTCTGAACAGTCTTGGTTTTTGTGTGTAATGACTGCATAAAATAAGGGACTTCTACTTCTATCTCAATACATTTCGTTTCTGTCTGCAGAATTCTAAGGCTGCTTAGAAGTTGCAATTCCTTTTAGTAAAAGACTTAAATATTAATGTATGACATGACAAAAATTGCATAAGATATTTTGGAGAACTGCCATATTGATGGAAAACCATCTGAAGCTAAAATGAATGTGAAATTAAACTTCCAAAATGTCAGTGTAACTTTCTATAAAAGTTGGAGCAGAACTATGCACTGGGCATCTGGAGTTTAAGATCCTGTCTTTAACAGGCTCTGCTATTATGATTGCTAGATGGTTACTAGCCCTTGTAAATGTGAATATTTTCAGGAACTGTGATTGCACAGGGCAAAATTTATTAGTATCAGAGGCCAAATTACAAAGATAGCAGAGGAAAGAGCAGCTTTGAAATTCAGACTCTCAGATTACTCTGAGGTCACAAAAATAAATAAATCATATCCCAGCCACCACTCTAAAGGAGTTTTAGTGCGCCAGTTATATTTAGAAATTAAATACGGAAGGAAAATATTTTGTCAGTAGATAGAACTAAGGATATGTCTGCATCATGGAAAGCAGCATGTTCTGGGCAAATGTGGCATAAACTAACTTCAGAAACAACTTGTGCAGTCCCTTCAGATCAAGACTGTGCCAAAGCTCATGAACATTCTGCTGATAGCAGTCCATCAGGCACTGAGCTGGCAGCTGGAACCCTGTGCTCTGTGTTACTGTCCTTCAGAGTTATACCCAAAAGGCATCCACTGTCTTAAAGCATCTACAGCTGAAGATGTAAAACCTGATTTTTATGCTAACATCATTCTGCCAATACTTTCAAAGCCAAAGGCTGTTATTACCATGCTCAATTTTGGGCACAAATAACAGGAAATGTATTTTATGTGGCTTCATATCTTAATTATTTTATTTAATCCTAGCCATTTACAGAGTGATGTCAGTATGGTAATCTGAATGTGGTGTACAGAACAGTCAATTACAATTTCTTACATGCTCAGAAATGCTCAAGACTGGGCACCATGAGAAAAATAAAGAAAGAAAAAAGGGGAAACAGTTCAGAATGAAAAGAAAACAGAACTTCTTAATTTAAATCCACATCTTGAGAGACAACTTGAAAACTTATGTTATATTGTGTTATACGGAAAAATGTAACATATGAAAAAAATTTAAGCAAATTTGCTGGCTGAAGTGCAAGTTAGTGTCAGATAACCTGCTATAATGATTTTTTTTTCCCTGAATACTCAAGGATATATCTATTAAAAATACCTGATTTCTGGAAATAAAAATTAAGCAGAAAATTAGAAACCTAAGTTTTCATTTCATCTATAGTCTGTTATACGTTTTTGCAGACTTAACATCCAGATTAAGAGAACATTTTACATTGTATACATGCATGCCTTTAAGCATTGTGCTAAAAGGTAAACCTGAGAAAAATTAGGAAGTCATTGCAAGTGTGCATACTGTCATACTGGAAGGAGAAAAATTACTTCAGCAGCATAGAATAAAGCAAAAGGTGCCTGGATGAGTACAGGAAAAGAGTGCTTTCAGAGCTTTCAGAGGTCCTGACTTTATAGCACTTTTCCACTACTACTCAGAGGGTTATTAAAATATTCTCTGCAGTTCACTCGTGCTTCTCACCAGTTGCTCACAATTTCCTCTGTTTTTTTCTTTCCTTTTTGATTCTTGATGCCTTCAAAATTCACAGTCTCTTTTCTCCCCTGCATTCCAGTTTCCTTTTTCAAATACTAACAGATTCCAGACATCACCTGCACACTTTCCTGTGGCTCTTGCTCTAGGCCTAGGCTGACACTG
Source organism: Toxostoma redivivum (assembly GCA_013397375.1). Taxonomy (NCBI): domain Eukaryota; kingdom Metazoa; phylum Chordata; class Aves; order Passeriformes; family Mimidae; genus Toxostoma; species Toxostoma redivivum. The sequence continues at coordinate 57,935 of VXBI01000721.1, forward strand.
TTCCAAAACTGAGCTTACTGTCACCACATCCCCTCTCCGTGCAGTTGTCTTCTTTTCTTTCTTCATCTCTTTTGCATTTTGTCCTGTACCCTTCTCTCTGAGTTCTTGGAGTGCATGCTCCATCTCTAACATTATTCCTAATTCTTATTTCTGAAGAGTTGAGATATTCATGACCTTTTACCTTCCTCTTTGTTGCCATTCCTGGATCATTGTGTCACATACATTGACATAGAGGTGACCTTAGTTTTTTCTCATACAGAGAATAATTTAGGGATTGGGCATTTCAATCTCTCCCTATCTTATAACCTCTGGATTGGTAGCTTACCCTCTCTTGGAACAGCAGCTTCAAAGTCTCTTTCCTCCTTTTATTCTCACATCAAATGTACCTAGCCATTAACCAGTTATCTGGAGCTAAGCTCTTTAGGTTCCTGGCCTTTTGTCTTTTTTGATAATCTGTAGAATTCATTTATGATAATGCCAGCCTTCAAGTCAATGATCCGTCCATCCTCTGATCTGCACATTACCTCATCCTCTTATTTTAAAATAATGAGTCTTGGATCTAAATCCACCCAAAAAAGCTATTATTTAATTGCTGTCTTCATAGTGTGCTATTTTAACCTGTCTTTTGCTGCACTTCTCCATTCTAATAATCCTTCAGTCTTTAGGATTTTTATCTTCCTGTTATATACCATCCATGACTTTTCTGTTCTCAGCCCATCCTTCTTGTTTTAGCTCTTAAGATGATCACTGGATCTCCCAGTGCTTCGTGTTTCTGTGTCCACCACTCCTGTTCATCTCAGCCATTGGAAGACGCATAAGAAGAGCCACAAACTCACAGACCCATCTTGTTCTCTGCTCCTGCCCTTGCTGTGGAAATCCTTTAACCAATGTAGATTCCTCTATGTCAGCTTCATGTTTTCCTCTGTTTCTCCTTATCCCTTCTCTTTCTGGATGATGAGTAAGCTTCCTTAATAAGGTGCTGATACATATTATGGGTGAAAAATATTATTTCTGAAAATTACCAGAGGAGGTGGAGATAGGTCAATATAAACAAGCATTCTTACAATCACTGTCTGTCAGTCATATTATATATCTCTTCAACATGCATCTGAAAAAATTTTTAAAACTTTCTCTTTTTCAAAAAAACCCTTGTTTTTGGTTTCCTGCACAGGATAAGAAAAAGACTATAAAAGACTAATAGGCTTGTTGGATATGGATAAAAGCTTACTAATAGTTGCTGGGTGACTTCTTATTATTTCCAGTAGCATCTAAATCTTGAAACAAATATATTGTGAAATTTAATTATCCCTAGAGACATAATGGGTAATTTTTCTTACATTAAAAATGGATCTAACGTAGGACTGCTTTTATTCATATACACACTTACTGGCCTAAAACCTTGTCCCTTCAAAATCATTGGTATTAAATTCTGATTGGCCTTTGACAAAGAAAGAATTATGAGTCAACAACAACTCTGTTAACATGTGGGTGCAATGCATATTAAAAAACTCCAAAAGTCTAAGGTTTGCAAAGCTTACTTTTACAAAACTTTACTTACAGAGGTAAGATGGAATTAATTGCATAGTTCATTTCAACTGCAGAGTGCAAGACAACAAAGAGGAAGTTTGAATTATGTTTTGCAGTATCTGGAATTGAAATGTTTTCAAAACTCTTGATCATGGGTTTAAGAATTTCACAAACAGAAAACTGTCCTGGTATTTTTATTGGAGAGTATTGAAAGGAATTTAGTTAAAGGAAGACCTCTGCCCTCTCAATTCTGTGTTATCATAGGCTGCTGAATCTTTCAAAAAGCTTTTCTAGAATGCCCAATGGGTCAAGACAAGGCTCATGGTAGTAATTCTCCATGAAAGATCAAAGAAAACAAAAGCACTGCCTTTTGCCTGCTTCTGTTTCCCAGTTACTAGGACATAGAAATACTGGCTGAATCCACTCAGCCTGCACGGTGAGAAAGCAATCATGACAATGACTTTTGAGGGAGAACTTTATAATTTTCTCCTAATAGAAGCAAAATAAGTAATTAAGATGGAAAATATGAAAAGGCTGAATGGTCTGACAAGCCTGCAGAATGTCAAAACTGAAGTTAATCATTAAAGACAGTTCTGCTGACGATAAATATAAAGGATATTAGTTTTGTCCTTTTCAAAAGTACCATTTTGTGAATCAGCTCAATTTTTCAGAGGAGATAGATGTTCTTATGCACCTAAAACTGTCGGTCTTTTTTAGACATAAGGGACCCATTGATTCCAGTGACTGACTGGAGCTGAGTAATTGCCCACAAGAACAGATGCTCCAAGAACCATACAGGCGATTATCTTCAAGCGTCTTGTTCTGACACTAATAGCAGAGGCATTTGACTTCTCCATGTGTGGTTGATATTTTTCCTTGTGGATTTAAATGATCACGGTGTGTTTCTGAGGTCTAATCAGGGATCAGCCTTGCTGACAAAGTTACTCTGGGTTCCCATTCAAGAGGGAAGTGGGAATGCAGCTCTATATCTGCTATGGGTCCCATTTCTCCCTGAGTCTTTTGTGACTGGAGCTAAGGCTCTGGCTTCATCACCTTTTTGAACTTATTTAACATTTACTAAAGCTTCCTAAAGCTTGCCAAGGCAAGCAGAGTTAAAACTCAATTTAAAGATGTACATGCATTAAAGGTTTTGGCATATAATGACTTTTGACACACAGAATCTCTGCAATTACTTTTCAAACAGGAAGAATCCTGAATCTTATTGAGTATCTTCTTTGAAAATTATAACAGTGTCACCTGCTGAGTAACTTGCAGTCATCAAATTTATTAATTTCCATTACCTTTCCTGAAAGCTGCGCTCCTCTCCCATCTCAGAGAGATACATAATTATGTATTTCATTACAAATTTAATATGTATCTTGAAATTATTTCTGGATACCTTTCATAAAAATATATTTTTTTTGTATAAAATATTTTTAATTGGTCTCAAAATGCTGATAAACTCTAATGAACTGAAACTCACAAACAGTAAATATGAACACTTTCTCGCAGAGAACAAGTTATATAAAAACAAGCTTAGTGATTTGATAAAAATCCCAAATTCAATTCTCAGTTCCATTTTTACTCTTTAACCATTCTTCCCTGTTCTGATCACTGTCATGGGCTATGCACTTCTTTGATGATGTTTTAATTTTCATCCTTCTGAAATACTTTATTACTAGCAGAAAAGAAGATATGTAGTACGTTTTTTAATACAGCTCAGTTCCTAGGAAGTCAAACCCTTAAAATGAGTATGTCTAAGAATAAAAGAGAATATAGAGGAAGAAAGACATTTAAAAAACCTCCTGAGACAACTGAAAGGTCATCATCATCATCATCATCATCATTTTGGAGAGATAAGCCACTTTTTTGGTTCCTTATAGTCTTCTGCAAGAAATAACCTTTTTACACTTTTTCTCATAATTCTTCATTAACTCTGAAAAGTTCTCCAAAACAGGATAAAGTATTATACCAGAAAAGACTGTATGCACCTTGTCTGATCTCTGTAAAAGGGCCTGATTTTGCAGTGCTGTCCTGTCAGGGGTACAAACATTCAGCTTGTTTGACAGAAGAGTGTCTTCTCTTCTGAATTCAGTATAGAGAATAAGAATTTCCACATTCATAAGAGATTTAAGGTTAATAAGGTATCAATTAAATTGTGGTTACAGGTTTATACAGCACTAGATTGCTATATTTGTTCAGTTTATCAGCTTTCCTTCCCTCATGAATTAGAACAAATGACTGTTGGGGGTTGAATAAT